>JAGGAS010037809.1:0-10015 GCA_017657355.1 Termitomyces sp. K1Ac | reverse complement strand
TACAATAACTTGGCCAGAAAGATGGAAATAGAATTTTGAAATTATTAGAATTATTTTTACAATATTTTTAGATTGTTTTGGCAGAAAACATGGTTTCCTGCACCCAGTGAAAGGCCTGTAGCCATCAAACTTGAAGAGACCATCTGATATTCACACGTTATGTGATTGGACGATTTAGTGTCGGTACGTATTATTAAACGTTCATATACATACTTGAGTATATTCTGCTTTTCTGCCACTGTCCCAGTTATACAAAAGAAACGTAGAAGATGGTGTTATAATTGCATACAAGAAGCCTCATTTTAACGCGCTTTGTTCAACTTTAGTTTCTTTTTTCGGGAATGATCGGATACCGGGATATCCGAATACGCAAGATTCCACCCACATACCCGTTCGATACCCTTCGCTTTCTTCTAGATTCAAGATGTCTGCGTCGTTCTTGAGACGTATGTCCAATGCCGTTCTAAACTCGGGTTCACGTAGATTACTCTCCACGGCTCAGTCTTCTCCGAAAACATGGAGACCGTTTTTCACAGCATCTGCAATTGCGGGTTTCTCGGCCGCGGCGTACACACTTGGTTCCATATACCCTCCGTCTGCATTGACAATACTTTTCCCGAGAACGGCGCCTGGACCATCCGATCCCGCCACGCCCGAATCCAAGGCTTACATGGAGTCGTTGGAACAGACGTTACAGACATTGCCTCTTTTAGAACAAATGAGGAAACAGGAGGATGCCGACGATTGGTATGAGGCAAGGCCGTATCATAATTATCCAGAAGAGAGGCGGGTAAACAACCTGACAGCTGGAGCACTCAGAGGACCGGGAAAGCTGGCTTTGCCTCCGGTGGTCCGATCGAAAAAGGATCACAGTCAGAGTGTCATTTTCCTTCATGTCGGGAGAGGCCTGTGCGGTCACGATGGAATCGTTCACGGGGGTCTACTTGCGACCTTACTGGACGAGACATTAGCTAGAACTGTAAGTTTGTTCTCGATTCGCAACATGAGTTGCATTTGAGCATGAACTATAGGCTATCGCAAATTTACCGGAAAAAGTTGGCGTCACCGCGGTACTCACCTTGAACTACCGTGCTCCTACCCGTGCAGACCAAGTAGGTTCAAGAAAATTTAATGTCACTTGCCCTCGTTCCTGACGCACCGTACATTTCCTAGTTCATCGTCATCCGCACCTTCCTCAAAGAGGCAAAGGGACGCAAAGCAATTGTCACAGGGCATGTCGAAGCCCTTGATGGTACTCTTCTTGTCGAAGCTTCGTACGTTGCCACAAAACCATTCAAACTCACGGATCTCATGCAACAATCAGGGCAACATTTGTTCAGCCACGGTATGCCAAGCTTCTTAACACTGAGGCACTGAAACAGGCTATGGGCGAACCACCACACTCTCATTCCCCTGTACATCTCGCTGATGGAGAAAAAATCCGTCCTTCAAAATGATTTGAGATGATTTGTTGCTTACTAGCTTACCACTGTATACCGACCCTGGCCGATCAGCTACCCATGCACCACGATCACATTACTTAGAAGATCGCCAACCGCCACTCCCATCGCTGATGTGCCATTTTATGCCATCCTAATCTTTTGAAACCTTGAAGGAGACTGTTGCTTGATAACATTAACTGGCATCAATCTAGACACTAAACAATGACTGGAGCTGGCTAGAGCAAAATATACTAATAGAAAATTTTGCATTCTTCGAGGCCGAAAAATTGTTGAAGCTTTTGTGCGAAGCTGTCCATTGTTCATCCACTGGAGCCGATGCTGATCTTCATTTCAAAATTTTCGCTCTACGACGACGTCCTTCGTTGTGCAATGGGATTATAATCCCCAGCTCTGTCTCAGTGTTTCAATTTTTCAGCAGTATACGAACATGTGTAGCTCACTACCGATAGGCACGCGATCACTAAGGCATCAAAAGTGTGTGCATTTCTCATCATTCTTGATATGGAGACATTTTCTCATAATTGGATCATCAAGTTTCAGCCATGGTTGCCCGATGTTTTGTCGCGGGGGCGTATATCCATGGCACACGGATTTTCCAGTAAGAGAGATCTCACCTTTTGGTTTCCATAGGTCTGTGTGTTGACATTTTCACAACCGGATGTTGAAGGTCCCAGACGATGTTCTGTATTCACGATATTCGACATTGATATCATGGTTGCACAGCTTCGTCGGGCGTACTTGCCAAGACATCGAGCCCGCGAGCCGATCACTCAAAACTTCCACCCCATTGATTTGCCATGCTGGGTCCTGATACATAGGTGATTACACCTGTCACTGTCGATCACCTTTCAACAAATTTCCTACGCTGTGAACACGCATGCGAAATACAAGGTTGGCCTTTAAGCTGCTTATCGTGGATGATGTTTCGACCATCAGCGCTTCAACTATCCTCCCGTCTTGGTTTCGCATCACTTCACCTCTGATATATTTGCATCTGACCCGTGTCCAGCGTACGCGGGCCGAAACATATTTCTTTCTCGTTTATGTCATCCACCCATCTACATACCAGGGCACAACTGATGTGTTCCACGACTTCGTACATATACCCTGCAGACACCTGGTGGCTGATACTAATCTTTCCCTGGTTTCCCAACAGAGTCAACCCCGCCATCAATCGCATCACGAAGTCTTTGAAAAGCACTGTCTTGGGTATCCACATTGGGCTCCCCTTTGAATCTCGCTGTTCGTCTACCTACCACCACTGCTACCACCATGAAAATCACTGGTGCACCGTCATCACTCTCTTCACATCTCCATAACAATCCTCATACTTCTGGATGCAAATGCTTCTCTCAACTAGGCAAATTTCTGGGCTTCCGGGCGACCTCCACAAAAGACATGACGGAGCAGTCATCAGGATTCTCATATTCTACAACACGTCTGATTGATTGTCTCGGTGGCTCAGAGAGCCACAGCTTCTATAGTGACAAACCTCTCCTCATCCATTGCTCGCATAATCGGGTTCTGAATCATTCGGCTTCTACTCCTGTTATACGTCTCCATTCACCCTCTGAGGCATCAACGAGATGCTCATCGTCGAGTAAGTCTCACTATTTCTGCTTTCCTTCCTTTCCGTTCAAAATACCATTACCTAGCTTCTGAAGATGTCATATCTTCCCCATGTCAAACACACAGCTTGCCAACAATCTTGAATGAGAATATCCCTGTCATTGAGTTTAAGCCAAATTCCAGTCGACGTTGGAGATGGAATCTATCCAGAAGAGACAAATCTGCGCGATCTTCACCGCATCCTTCAGTTGCCCCCGAGAAATTGATACGCCCCGCATCACCACTGAAAACCTTTGTACCCACTCCTGCCCTGTCGACAATATTTCCTGTCGATACTCAGGACTTGCAACTCCTTCCCACAACTTCTAGAAGAAGTGATATGTCCGACGATATGGACTTCTTACCCAATCCAACACTTGCTCGTCGGAAGAGCATGAATAAGCTCGCTCGGACGCTAGGTGTCACTTTGTCTGATTTTGACCCTAGTAACAGTACTTCTCTGTTGGGGCCTTCAAGACCAGATATTGCTATGTCCAGGAGGATGAGCCTTCCGATCAACACTGCATTTACTGCAGTACCACCAATCCAGCGACTTTCATCTCACTCACAGACAAAGTCAGGATCGGGAACATCCACGTCGAACACTGACGACCTTTACCGCTTTGATCTGGCAGACGATCTCTTCGATAATTCTGGTGAAATTCTCTCACGTTCTTCTGCAAGCATTTATTCATCCTATTCCCCCATTTCACCCCTTATATTTAATCCTCCCACACCTATCATTCCGCAGCCACCTCGGCTATCCCCTTCTACTGAAAACATGAAACCCGAAGCACCTACATCATCCCTATATTCACATCTCAACCCGACCCTGCATCGTTCTCGGTCTATGACACTCGCTCCACTGAGGTCCAAATTTGGCAGGCTGGTGACAAATGCTCACACCTCTGACACTCGTCCGGACACCCGCTCGGACTTCTCAGGCAACCTGCCCCTACCTGTAAAGGCGAATTGGCTTGAGTCAACGCCTGGCGAGGTCTCTAGAAACTTCATCGTCGCCCATCCGGAGTACATGGATGAGTACGAAACTTGGTCAGGTCAGTGGAATCAGGACAGTGTGCGCATCATGAAGATGCTTCGAACCCTGAAGTGATCTCTCGCCCTGGGCATTGCTGAACTCGATCCTAGCAAGTCTGGGCTTGATCATAGTCCGAACATAAGGATATATTCACGGACTGGATCAATCGTTCACTTATACAACCTCACATGTACATTCATTCCTTCCCTCTTGGCACAGATTTATGGTTGTGTCTTCGCATGGGTCCATAGTTATCAATTTTTAGTTGATTATTGTAATAGTTTTGATAATCTACGCCTCGTTGTACCATTCATTTGCAATTCATTTGCACCAAATAATAATCAGTACTTTGTAAGATTTTTGCTGTTTGACCCCGTCAAATTGCTTGATAGATGATGTCAGACTCAGAGGACAGACAGAGTTAAGGTGTCTACACACTACATACCGCCAAGGCGAGAGATGTATGATCCGAGTGAACTATAGGACACTATGTACCAACTATATACATATATAAACTTACTACCTTGCAATTGGAATCTCTGTTTTCGTGTGCCTCCCTGAGGCTCACCAAACTGAAGATTGCGTACATAGGACCATTAGGTTGAAACTCTCCTGTACCGACCTGTGCAGCAATTGGCCGCGTCAATGGCATCCGAGCCCATCCCTTCTTCATAAATCGCTCCGATGATGAAGCTTAAGACATGTGCCTTGAACCGAAGCGATATGTAGTTCTGGATTGAACAGAGCCCCCATCGCATCATAGATCTACTACAAAGTTGACTGCCACTCCTCGTTTCCTCATCTCGACGTCTAGATTGATACCCGAGGGCTGTGCCGCACGCCACCGTTTTACTGGCCCCGATCATTGGAACCTTTGCTGCTCTGTTGGTTAGTTGAAAATTACATAAATTATTGGAGCATTCGCCTGACTAGACAACTGTAACACTTGCTGAATCCGGATCCTTGTCATGAACTCCTTGCAACACCGAGTTCCTTCTGATTCAAGTTCCCGATCTCTCGGAAGAACCTCGACATCTTCGATTTTGCCTCACGACTGAACAGTTTACACTCATAGTACCACTGTCACTCCCTCGAGTTCTATTCCTTTCTTTGCATCATTACCTCGTCACATATTCATCGTCCTGGTTCACTGTCTTTCAGTACTTACTAGTACTCATCTTTTAATATTTACCATTTCTTAAAATATAGAGCTATGTAGTTTTTAGTTTTATTCGACGTAGCTGAACACTGTACATTGTTTTTCTGGTTTGTGAAACCTCTAAATTCTCCTCTGCATCTCATCGCCCTCTGTTCTCTTACCGCTGATCTCATCATTTTTGCCCATAAACTTCGGCATTCAAGGGGTCCAATGTTACGGCATCATCGCGGTGATGACGAGTACATGTATCTGCCTGCACCTGACTATGGCCAATGCTTTGAATTTGCTCGAGTATCAGTGAAGTCCACTCGAAGTACATACCTTCCACTCGTTACTTCCGTAGCTGTATGCCCATTACTACTCTTCATAGCTTGAGAGCCTACTCCAGACTTGGCGCTAGAGGTCGCCGCTGCCGTGCCCTTTAGTGCATCCATACCTTGCTCGATTTCCAGTTTCCCTTTTCGGATGATGTCTTCGTCAGCTGCTCGTTGTTTACGCGACATGTCGAAGGTATTCAACATATTTCCTCGAATATCTTCGCCGATTCCTGGTCAAGGGTTAAACGTTAATAGTATGATGAAACAGTACAATCTAATGCTTGCCATGAACTACGTGACACGCTCCTCTGGTAAATAGATGAGGGTGTCGTTGGCTAGCTGAATGTATGTCAATGATTGAGCTTACTTGATCCTGCTTGTAGTAGATCCTGTGTGTGCGCCTGCATTATGGCTGTCTTCTGGAATGGAAGTCATTGTGAAGTGAAAGGTCTCACTAGCTTTATAAAATGCGTTCAGCATGCATCATGAGTCATATATAAGTAACTGATGCTGAAATGACGTATATACTTTTGATAAAAATAGCCTGAGAACTCGCTCGATCAGATAAGATAAGATGTTTAACCAAGAAGATGTTGAACGGGAATGATTTTACACTCGACTCTCAACTGAGCCATGATGTTGCCACCGTTCAATTTGCCGGAAGGCACTGTTCTCCTAATTACGGATGAACTATCCTCTCCCGCTGACTTTCTTCTTCATCGGATCGTGGTATCTCACTTCAAGGATTCAAAAAATGCCAAAGGCGTTATTATTTCAGTCTCCGAAGGAGCTGAGCGTTGGAAAGCTGTTGCTGCTAAATCTGTACACAGTCGTTTAGTTCATCGATTGAGGCTAATCTTCTTCTTTGCAGAATGTTAACATAACGCAACACATTATATCAGGCGCCCTTACTTTTGTAGACGCTATGTCTCATTTGCGACCTTCACTTGATTCCGGTCAACCAAGTCTGCGCGCATTACACGACTTCATGACCTCCCGATTGAGCGTGATCGAGGAGCCTTTTTTGATCATCTTTGACGATGTCACCTCTTTACAGTGGATTGGATTTCCTATCCTTGATATCAGTAGATTCATCCGATCACTGCGTGCTTTATCTCAGAAGGTTCGAGTACAGGCTCTCTAAATGGCGATCCACACTGATTTCTATCAGAGAGAGAGTACTCTTGTGATTCGACACCACAATATAACACCCGAAGAACCGGATGATGTTTTCCGACATTTGATACATCTTTGCACATACCATTTGGAAGTTCGTCCATTGTCTAGTGGGAGGAGTGGGTCCGTAAGCGGAGAAGTATGTCGTTTCTTTCACAATTTGGAGCTGGGCGTCATGAATATCTACAGATTGCACTTCATCCGGGGATGAGTACGCCAATAGCTGGAGTCAAGTTGATACCACGTTCCTCTGCCATTCAGTACAGACTCACAGATACCGGCGCCAATTTCTTCGAACGTGGCACAGGTGGTAGCATCTTGTAGAATGATCATTCCGATCTTACACTCTCTGTTCTTCGTAAATGATTTGCGTTCAAGAATATCTCTAGAGACACGTGGACTAGAGCGACTCATCAGATCCAGATGCTATTCATTGGCTCAGTCTGGGGCGTTAAATTGCCAATTTTCTCATGTCGATCCGCACCGCCATGTTCGAGATTATAAAGGATATAATCATCAGAAGATGCTCTTCCATCCCTACCTTCCCCCCAATCATGCGTCGATTCAGCTCGTTGGTAAAGCCTTCGGCCTCTTCCAATCGCAGTGACTCCACTGTTCACCCTCCCATCCTTTCTGAGGACAAAGACAATGGATCCAATTACGCCACTGTTCATGATGCTGAAGCTTTGCCTGTGCCATCCCTCAAGGTAAAACGTGTCGATCGTTACTATAGTCGATGGAGCTGGAAGTATCGTGTAAGGGTCTATGACGATCTTGATTCCGTGCATAATTTATTCAAGCCTGCAACAGAGCATGAGCTCCAAAGTCATTGTTGAAAGTGTTCCTTTGTTGCATTCTGGAAGCAACGATCCTTGGAAAGATTACAGCTTTGTGTGAGTGGTGTCCTGAATCGCTGACTCTATACAGTAAACGTTTGTGTTAGGTTCGTTCGTACGATCCCCAGGACAGAAGATGAGGAGCCTACTTTCAAGATTATCGTCAAGAGTGGTTACATCTTGAAGGCGTGTCAGGATGTTGTTCAGATCTGGCCTGGAATATCGTGGAACGCAGAACCTCTTGAGGTATGAAAGTCATTTTTTTTTCTCTCACCCACACTAATGCAATCAATTTCAGCTCGACCCCGAGATGTTCATCACCTTCTTTGACA
This sequence comes from Termitomyces sp. K1Ac, assembly GCA_017657355.1. Lineage (NCBI taxonomy): Eukaryota > Fungi > Basidiomycota > Agaricomycetes > Agaricales > Lyophyllaceae > Termitomyces > Termitomyces sp. K1Ac. The sequence goes on along the minus strand of JAGGAS010037809.1, from coordinate 2,085 downwards.
AATTCGTCGAGTACCGTGATGGCCTGGCGTCCAAGAAACCGAAGACTGGCCGCGATACTCATGTTATTTCGTCAGTCAACCTGCTTCTGTCTACGATCTCTACAGACTACCGCACGACGTTTTCAACAATTGATCGCCTCACCTCTCATGGGGAGATCACATTCGAACTCTTATATGCCTTGCTTATCCCACGCACTCTTTTCGTCGCTACATGCGCCATCACAGGCCATCCTCGCTTGTTCAAACTGGTGTCCGCCATCCGTGCCATGGTCTGCGGGCAGCCGACGTACCAACTCTCCCTGGAAAGCTACGATCTCGTCGATAGGATGACTCAGACTCCCAGTATTGGAAAAGTCCTGACCGTGTTACCTCTTCACCCGTTCGAGGGTGCCACAAAGATCCAAGATCTAGATGTCTACCCTTTGAAGTATCATCCTGACCCAGAGAAGCTGCGTGCAGCTCTACTGAAGCGTGGCAAGAAATGGGTCGGTCTGAATGGAGTCCATCATATGCAGTACAATGGCATTGCCGCATTCAGAAAAGGGACAAAGGTCACAAAGCACAATGTAAGTCTGTTTTCGCTTCAACGACAAACCCTGCAACATCCTGTTAACAAACTTATTGTAGGTCAACAGCCGGATCATGATTGACAGAGGTATTGTGATTACTTTGAGGATGCTTATATGTGTTGCTGAATATTTTCATTTTATAGCTACCTTCCGGCGATCAAATCCTGACTATCAATTCCCTCTTGAGTACGTGACCAGTACTACAGCAACTCCTATGCATCACATCCCACCTTATGAATATGACAACAAAACCAACAATGCGCGTCAACCTCATGCCCCAGTCCCTCCTCTGTCAATGCCATTTGTTGACTCGGCTCCCGCTTGGAACCCGTATGGCCATGGTGCGCGATCAACCAGCGTGATGTAGAATCAAAAATACTGACTACATTAGCACAGATCATACAGTGCAATCCATTTCCGCTAATCGAGCCTCGTCCGATGACGAACTTAGCGACGAAGCCTTGATTGTGTGCTCAACACTCGTGTATGGATTCAGTCTTTCCGATAAGTTGTGGTGTGCGTGGTTGAACTTCGCGATCTTCGCTTCTTCGTTACTTATCGCGACTTTGTTTGTAGTGGAATTCGATGTTGAACAAATCCAACCTGTGGAGTGGAATGAAAATGCATTCTCCAGCCTTGTACTTCCGTCAGATCGTAAAGATCTCTTGCGTTCCCTCGTCGAGGCTCACCATCGTGAGCTCGAATTTGATGATTTTATAAAAGGCAAGGGACATGTTCTTGTCATCAATCTCTTCGGGCCTCCTGGAGTCGGTAGGTTGAATCAGTCTCCAAGTTATGGCATAGTTTTCGCTCACTTGACATTGTAGGCAAGACTTTATCCGCTGAAGCTACTAGCGAGCATGTTAAGCGGCCGCTCTACGTTGTTGGTGGAGGCGACCTCGGTACTCAGGCTGCTGTCATGGATAATACCCTAGAACGGATCTTCGACATCGCGACGGCTTGGAAGGCTATCGTCTTGATAGACGAAGTGAGAGTTTTGACTTCATCGAATATAGACATCATACTCAAGTCATTTTCTAGGCCGATGTCTTCCTCGAACAACGCTCGCTTCACGATCTAGAGCGCAATGCCATGGTCGCTGTTTTGTAAGTATCAGCTGAGTCATGTCGATGGAACCACTGCCCTGATTTACATCCCCTACATAGCCTCCGGCACGTTGAATACTATCGTGGGATTCTGTTCCTAACCACCAACCGCGTCCAAGCGTTCGATGAAGCATTCCTTTCTCGCATCCACGTCGCTCTGCATTTTTACGAGCTCAGCCAAACCTCGAAGGAACAAGTCTGGACCGCCTTCATCGGAAACCTTCGTGTCCCGCATTCGATCACTCCAGAGCAAATCAAGGAACTGGCCACACGTAACATCAATGGTAGACAGATCAAGAATGCTGTCCGGACGGCGCAGTCACTTGCTATTGGCCGCGGAGAGACGATTGAGTATCGTCATTTTATGGAGACGCTGGATGCGATGGAGGAGTTTGTGAAGGAATTTGAGG
>JAGGAS010037808.1:0-10055 GCA_017657355.1 Termitomyces sp. K1Ac | reverse complement strand
AGCTATTGGTGAATATATTTGGCAGAACGGCCCGTTAACTTGAAAACGGCGAGAATAAAAAAAAGTTATGTAAAGTTGGAACATTCTTATGTCATGGCACAATGATTTTCACAGGAAACGTAGTGATACGAGCAGCTATCGGTTAATATATTTGGCAGAACGGCCCGTTAACTTGAGAACGGCGAGAATCAAAATCAGTTAAGTAAAGTTGGGAGCATTCTTATGTCATGGCACAATAATTTTTACAGGAAGCGTAGTGATACGAGCAGCTATCGGTGGATATATTTTGCAGAACGGGTTAACTTGAGAACGGCGAGAATGAGAATAAGTCATGTAAAGTTAGGAGCATTCTTGTGTCATGGCACAATGATTTTTACAGGAAGCGTAGTGATATGAGCAGCTATCGGTGAATATATTTTGCAGAACGGGTTAACTTGAGAACGACGAGGATTTGTGCACCTGTCACCGGTGTTTACCTTCGTGCGTTATCTGATGGAAATTTAGCAACACTGACCGGGATTTTCACCGTTCAATTAAGCACGTAATGATATCTGACCGATCTCTCGAAAGGCTCAGCCTCGATTATTGTGCTTCATACACAATGCCAACCCTATGCACGACGGTAATCTAACCACTAGAAACAACCTCAACAACATCGACCACCACGTCTACGACCAGATTGAAATTCAATATTCATCCCCAATTCTGAACAAGAGTTCAACCTCATCATTGCATCAAATCACCACTCCCACTCTTGTCGCCGCTCCTCTCTCCACCGTGGGTTCCCAAAACTGACAAGACCGCCCGCAGAGCCTGAGGCCTCCCTCTCGGATCAGCTCGGATCACCCTCCGGAGTCATATCACCCTTGCAAATCGATCATTCTCCCTTCTGCGTTCCTCACGTCATACATCCTCGATATCATCAGAAAACACTTGTCATCATCATGAGGCCGCAACATCCACACGCCGGGATCGCACAATTCCTTAGGGCATTGCCACGCCGGGCATGTGCAAGGCGAGCCGGGGCCGATGACAGAGCGGGCGCTATTATATGAGGACGTGGAAGAGGTGGGGGAAGTCATGTGGGCGGCGGGCAGTGGGGTCATGCGAGGGGAAGACATGAAAAAGGGACAAGGGACAAGGGAGGTGTGATAGTGATTGTCTTTTTTTTAAGGTTGTGGAGCCGCTCAAAGAAGACAAGGGATGCGTAGGAATGGCAGACCATGTACGTTGTGATCTGTGTGATTTGGATTGCCTTTTCCCCTCGATTCGAGGATTTATTTATTCTTGTTCGTTTGCCAGCTGCATGAATAGGATATGCTGACTAAATTGTGTCTCAACTCCTAAGATGCCTCTTGCCTAACCATTCTCGATCTTGTTGACGCACCTAGACGATAATGAGGACAAGGACACATAGAGTTAAAATAAGTAAGCAGGAATCAGATATAACAAAGATAAGCATAAATTCGATAATTTTGAGGACAACGTGGAGAAAGGCCTCGATCAATTCTAGATAATGACAGCCCCTGGGTACTCATCCTGTCCCGAGCAATGGGTATCCTATGAATGTAACGTGAACTGAGAAGCACCAATCGTTGTGATAGTATCTCATCTACTTGTGAACATTGTAACGTGAGTGGAGAGGCACCGATGATAGTCCTCATCCATGAGAAGTAATTGCACATAACGAGGAATGTTCAATGTAATAGACTGATTCAAGCACTTAAGTTAAGTCCTACTGTCCTTTGTTTCAGTCTAATATAACATGAAACTACACCACAACGGCGATAAACATGAATGTAAATTTACACATCTTTCTATTATTACGCTCTCTGGAGTATATAATTGGTGAGTTGTATGCCCCTCTAGGTATCCTTAAATCACAACTATGAGTCCGGAGGAACGAGAGATTGTCCAGGACTTTGGAGCCAATATCTTGTCTTCCTTCTATCAGCTTATTGGTATTACCCTTCTTTATGGTGTGTTATACTACCCCACCCCTTGTTTCATTATCCAAAGCTTTACAGGGATTTTCTGTCCTTCAGGAATATTTGGTAGCCAGAACTCTATGCGGTCAGTCCTCAAACTGCCCCAGTCAACACAATCCATCTACTGACACATATCCAGGAAGCAAGCACACAGGACAACAGCATACATAATGATTTTTGGAGTTCTTTCTGCAACTGCTCTCTTGATCATCCAAAGTGGAGCCACTTTTGGTTACATTGAGTTGAATATGACAGAGAATATGCGTACACCAATTGCCGAGAAGAGCATATCAACTAACGAATGGGTTCTGCAATGGGATGCGGCTCAGAATGCAGTTGGGCTAATCCCGGTAAGTTCTTCCTCCTTCATGAGTCGGTGTAGCTTATATATCAAGCTGGCAGCTCCTTACAAATGATGCCCTTATTATCTGGCGGGCCTGGGTCATTCTCTCAAAAAGGCGTTGGGCTCTTTCCATACTGGCGATTGTTTGGCTGATGACCGCTGGTACATGTCTTCCTCTTTGAAATCTTCTTTCGAATTTCATTGTGTCATGATGACAGGGGCAATTCTCAGTGCCATTATCACCTATTTGATGCCCAACCTCTTGTCCCTTTATTTACAATATACCTCCTATGGCTTAACATTGGTGACCAACCTCATAGCAACCTCTTTGATTGGATACACTCTCTGGTAAATTATTTGATACAACTCAGTTGTCTCCACTCATTTTCCACAGGAGCTACCAGAAAATGTTCAGAGGTCTTACACTACATTTGTGAGGTCAAAGGAAAATCTGGAAGATCCTCTTATTGCTCTTTGAAATCGGAGTGATATACTGTATCTTGCAGGTGTGTTATATCTCCCATGACTGACAATAATCCTAACATGGTTCACAGGTTGGTCTATTGATATCAGATATTATCATATCAGCATCGGACAATTCACTGGCTATTGACGAATCATCGCTGCAAAGTTTCATGTACATCTTTTATACGGTCTGCACTATGCTATCTGTAGGTTATTGGCCTGGTAGTATGTTAAATTATTTCTCACATCATCATGTTTCTCAGACCCTGTATCCCATCCTTGTTGCATTGGTGATACAAGGCCCATCTGTTATGCTGGGGATTCATGAAGATGCAACTTCTTTCACTGAGTCTAATATATATGTGAATGGTGTGTAGTTATTGATGTTGGTTGCGGCACCACGTATATGTCTCCTGTTTGCACTTCAATTTCAAAGAAAGTTAAAGACAGAATTTGTATCTATCAACCTGCTACTTCTTATGATCAGACCTGTCCTCAGAGCATTCTCCTTTCACTAAATACAATTAAAAATTCAAGAAAAATACTCTTTCAAAAAATATGAAAAGTGGACTGCACCACATTTTAGTGTTACCTCCCCAACAAAAAGCAGTGTCATGCCTAAATGCTAATTAATGGCAATATGATATCCAAAGCCTCCCAAAATAAACCCAACAGTCAATTACACCCAATAGTATACATGCAGATAATTGCAATCCATACGTTTCCTCACCATACCCCTCCACAGCCTCCCTGATACCCTCCTTTCCACAAAGACAACATAGAACTTTGTGGGGTGAGTGTTGGCACTTTCTGTGAAATTTAGCTTGTCAATTGGGTGTTTTGGGTTTCTGTGGACATTGAATGCCCATAGGATGAGAGCTGTGTTGAGCATCACAGATCTATGTGCATCATGCACACATTAGTATCCCTAAAAATAGAACAAGAGGAATTTAAACCCATGCACTGCAGTAGCAATATGCTGCCCTGGACAAATCCCTCACACATCTGTGTTGAACATGCACTAGTCTAGAGGGGCGCAGTGGAGTAGTGGCACCATTGCACTGAGGTCTAGCCCTCAAGACCAACTGACAAATGGCAGGAAGTCTTGGGTTTGAATCCCACCCCTGTTCAGTCACTAGGGGGTTTTAGTGGGTACTTCCAATAAGACTGAGAGCCTCTGCAGCTATTTGCTTGATGCAGGTGTTTACTTCAAGAGGTAAAGTCAGGTTTAGCGAGAATTGGTCGGGTTTAGCAAGAATTGGTCGGGTTTAGCGAGAATTGGTCGGGTTTAGCAAGAATTGGTCGGGTTTAGCAAGAACTGGTTGGGCTTAGCGAGAATCGGCTGCCTAACCGACCACATTTTTTATTTTTTCTGTTTTCTGGAGCGAGTCGGGGGTGGGATGGGTGGGTGGGCTAATTTATACTGTATAAAAGTATAGGTCCAAAGAGTAGAAATAACGCAACTGTATAGAAAAGAAAAGTCCAAGAAAATAACACTAACACACAAGGGAGAGGCGGGAGGGTGTTCAAAAGATGATATGACTAAGTAGGAGAACCTAATAAACAAATATTGCATCATGAAAAAACTGTCCATCGCAAACGCGTCATGTTCAACTTACTGTAAACGAATATTGCTGCATGTTAAACACTTTTATAAACAATATTCTATCTGAATTCTGCGGATGACAATAAGCTAGAAGCTTATTGAATAAACTGAGGACTGCCATACCTTCAAAGAGTAGTGATAATACTGAATGTGATTGGTTATAACGGCAGACGGAAGATCATTACTCTGTGAAAGGAATGAGAACTGAAAAACTGTGATGATGTGGCTGCTGAGTGCTCACCCAAGCAACGACGGTGGAGGTATGAGTGCAAGAGCGTTGCATGAAAAGAAAACATGCAAGTCCGTTGCATGATTCATAAGGAAGTGAGACTTCATGCCCTGCTGTTCTCAACTCATCATCTGCCAAACATTGGCAATGAGCCGTGAACGGCAATCAATCTCGTCTGATGCTGATGTGATGTGGGGTGTGCTCTGATAAGATAGCTTGCCATGCAGAGGCCTCCAAAATTGCTCCTTACCCCTGGAACCTGTGATTGCATCGACCTCTGCAGCTATTTGCTTGATGCAGGTGTTTACTTCAAGAGGTAAAGTCGGGTTTAGTGAGAATTAGTCAGGTTTAGCGAGAATCAGCCACCTAAGCAACCACATTTTTTATTTTTTCTGTTTTCTGGAGCAAGTCGGGGGCTAAAATTGGCTGAAGAGGAGTGAGGAGGGGATGGTGGTGGTGATAAGATGTTGTGAGTAGCTGATAGGAGAAAGAATATTATGAACTCAACAGTGTTTTCTAAGTGCTGCCAATTGTAAGGCCATCCTGACGCATGGATTCTCACGAACATATGTTGTCCATGCCGACGATGACCAACGTCCAAGAGCTTTAATAATATCTTCCAAAATCCCTGGTGATGTGTAGTACATGGCTCCTCCTGCTCGTGCTGAGTGATCCTTGAAGAATTTGTCAACAAATGAAAATAATTTTGACTTGAACCACGATCTCATCAGCAAAGAACCATCTTTGTGAATGAATAATGCTCATTGTAAACCATGAATTTTGTCGCAATTCTAGACGTATTCGTGCATGAGTGAAACAGGATCTGCTATATCCTGATGAGTGAATAATATGTCTGTACTGTGGTAGAAAGGGTCTGCTTTATGGTATGGAAGGTGATAACCAACATAGCCTGGAGAGAACTTCAAAGACGATCTTTTAATGATTTTTCTCCAATCTGGCAGCTCCTTTGCGGTCTTTTTAACCAGTTTGCCTGATCTATGGCATGCATAAAAACAGCATGACATTATAGTAGCAAAAAGAAGATCGTTGTAATCCCAGATTGTTGTGCTGTTTTCAGAAATTCTGCTAGATGATGTGGACGTAGCAGTTGTTTCCTATGGATAGGATTGGCACATACTTTTTTTCGCCTCTAATAGTTGCTTGAACTAGTGGATGAGCTCTATTGTTGTCAAAGTTGGGGTAGAAGTCACAAATAAAATGTTGAAGACCAGATAGAGAAAACTATAAATCAGAAAGTATAGGCTATATAACAGGATGATGTCTGTGGTGTTGGATCAAGGAAAATATTATGGTTAATACACAATTTGATATAGTCGCGTGCTCCCATTGCGTATCCCTTTGCTATTGACTTTTCAATAGCATGAACTTGCAGATGAGATGCAAGAGCATCTAGATCCTGCAACTCCATTGGGGGGCAGATCATTGATTGGTTGTTTGACAATCTGCCCAATGCATTCAAAAGCACTTTCTCCATTGTGCCGGCAAAAGATCCTGTGGAGGGCCAAACTGGTGGATGCGGTCTACAGGGAATTTTTGTTTGTACTTTTTGAACAATAGTCAAGAGAGTAAATTGGCTCTGATGTTGTCTTTTCCCAAGATATAACAAACTTTCAAGTCAATGCCGGTTTGCAGTATAATACCTGCTACTGCTCAAACAACCAAATTGTGAAGCAATTCCATGGCTCCCAAGGAATTGAAAACCACCACTGAATCTAGGCTGTCCATGAATATGAGTAATTGCTTGGGTGGATGAAGGAAGGATGCAACATGAAAGACAGCTGAAACAATGGCTATGAGCTCTAAAAAGAAGATATCAATCTTGAACAACATATCATTGGGCAATATTTGATACACAAAACCATTGCTGGCATACACAAACACCAAACCAAGTTTTAAGCTTGCATCTGTCCATATCACCATATCTGCTGCGTTGTTACTCCATCTAGTTGTCTCCAGAAAATGGATTCCCATCAATTTTGGGATTATCTCAACTAGCCAGTTCATGTCAGCCACCACCTCCTTGTTGAGATAGATGCCAGCATGCATTGTCTCCTTACTTGCCATTTTCCAATACATTTCTGTGAGTGCTGGACAGTTCCAGGGGAGGACATTCAACAACCAATTCAAATGCCCTGCTAAGCATTGCCATGTACAAAGTGGCGGCCGACAAGAAGGTGTTTTGATGAATGATTTTACTTTAGACACGATGTTGGCAGCTGAGTCGTTGGTGAGAGTGATTGTCCCTTGGTTGATATCAACCTGAAAACCAATGACTTTCAAGGTTTTGCCAAACTCTTGCTTCTTCTCCTCCCACAGACACCCAATAGCGTCTCATAAAACTAATAATTGTACTTGGTTTTTGTTTGGAGGATGCCTTGATAGGTGATAAGATTATTGCTCTTGTCTCAGGAGTCAAAATTGTCCATGACCACATGAAGGTTCATGATGTCAAATTTCTTGATTCCCAGCCAACACATAAGTGACAAGACAGCACACCAGCAACAAGGGGAAGCTCAATTACCAAATACCAATTGATGAACAATATACCATACACTGTTGACTTTAACAATCTGATGCAGCTGCCATAATGGATGAGCCAGAAGGTTAAGGAATGCACTAGCCACATCTGATTTCCAGGTGAGCAGGGTCTTGTTCAGGAGACTATGTTTTGCATTGAACATGGCCTGACCAAACATTCGCATGTCGTCATATCGGACCTTTGCTTCAACCTTTGGAATAGATGCCAAATGATCCGTGATGACTTGGGCCTTATTTTTCTGCCATACAACAAAAAGAGGCGAGGACTTCATGCTAGGAAGAAACTCGTTAACGTTCTTTGCTCATGACTACCGACCTGCTTTTATCTCTTTGTCTTGGAATAGTCAAATCGCCTCTAGATCTTTTTCTTTGGATGAATAGTTTTCTAAAGTGTCATCAACATCCGACAACCAGTCCTCCCCTCATTGAATGGCCAAAAGCCTTCTCGAAGACTTCTCATGACTGATTTAACAAAAGGCTGATTCTGATGATCCCATAGAAGCCTTTCAAACCTGTCAATATTAAACGGTGTCTCCATGCATATGTTGGTTTTTAAAGCATCCAATGTAATTCTATATATAGGATTGTCCAAGAGGTGTTGGAGAGGTGAAGGAAGTGGAGGAGCTGATTCCATGTATAAAGCCAAGGGCAAAATAGGCAAAGTTGATAACCTGGCATCCCAAACAAAGCCCCGACAAAACTTTGGCTTGCCTGTATCTGCAGAATCTAACAATCTCTTTATGCCTGTTGTTCTCAAAGATTTCATTCCTTGATTTGGTTGAAGGTCTAATTCAATTGCTTCCAGATGTGGAGGATCAATATTGCTGTTGTTTGTAGTTGAGTTTTTTGAAACATTCTTTGACGTCTTATGGCTCCCATTGCATTTGCTGCATATATTGTGATGCCATCCGCTCAGGCACAGATCCACTGTACAGATTCCCAGATTCCAGTTTTGGCAAATTACTGCCAAACGTTTGTGAGGCATGAACTGTTGAGATGCAGATCTCTTAGTCCCTGATGAATTAGAAGCCATACTGATAAGTTGAGCCAGGAAGGGAATGTGAAGTTTCTGATCCTCATCCATACAGAAAGGGTTATGCGCATACCAATCTTGTATGTCTGCATCAAAGCAAATAGCAACAGCTTCTCTGTTAGGAATATTCCTTCAGAAGTCAACGATCTTGCCCCTATATTTTGATAACTCCTCTTCACAATGAGGATAGAACATAATGACCGCAGCCACTCACACATCAAAAGCCTGCATCCAATCAGATTCAGAATGTACTGGTTTTTTACCTGAGGTGAAGTCCTTTTTAATGAGAGAGAAGCCAGCCATGAATTCTTTTGGCTCATTGTTGTGATTGTAGCCTTTCTCAAAAGTGGCAGATAACTTGTCAAAATCAATGAAGTGATCAAGGATAACCAGCTTCCACATTGCTCAAGAAATTGGATCTTTAAGGTATTGCAATTGACTCAAGTTGATAAGGGCATCAACCACCTTTTCTTTAGTGTATTGCTGGCGTAAGTACCAGGTCTGCAAAATCTGTGGGTCTTTGGCAGTCTTTCCTTGGAGCTGAGCCAAATGAGGAACAGCCAAAAGTAACAACTGAGGAGCAAGCGTCAATCCAACAGGCTTCTTTGGCTTGCCCAATAAATCAGCCAGTTGGTCGAGGGTGATAGTCATTGCTGGAGTTTCTGGGGCCATAGCTCAATCAAGTTTAGCTTGCAACGCCTCCCATGCTGCTTCTTCAACAGCTTGTACTTGTGAATCTCCTGTATTCTCCCCTCCTGGTCCATTGGTAGGAGGTGGGTCACATGGAGGAGGATCTGGTTTCCTAGTCTTAGCTTTCCACAACTCAAGTCGCTGATTAACTTCATCAACATGGTCTTGGGCTTTGGCGGTGCTGAGCCCAAGATCTTAGATGGCCTTAATGAACTCCATGACTGAGATTTTTCTTTTGACAGCATCATCAACAAGCCTTTGACATGCCTTTGTGCAAATCTGAATGGTCTCAATGAAATTAGCAGTAGCCATACCAGTATCTGTACCAGTGTTAGCAGGACCAGAGGCTGTCCCAGAACCCTCAGCATTTTGCATCATGTAAACAAGAGATTGATGAATCAGAAACAATTATATTATGTTTGAAAAATGATACAACTAAGTAGGAGAACCTAATGAACAAATATTGCATCATAAATCAACTGTCCATCGCAAACACATTGTGTTTGACTTACTGTAAACAAATATTGCTGCATGTTAAACACTTTTATAAACAATATTCTGTCTAAATTCTGCGGATGACAATAAGCTAGAAGCTTATTGAAGAAACTGAGGACTGCCATACCTTTGAAGAGTAGTGATAATACTGAACATGATTGGTTATAACAGCAGATGGTGATGAGCCTAGGCTCTGGCTATGCACAGAAACACGCTGATTCGACCTAGTATCACTAGGACACGCTCAACAACTATGGACACTAGCATGCACCCACTGTACTTCCTTTTTGGGATGCAATTTTCATGTGACACATCATGTGACCCTGTCACATGACTCACGTTCTGACCTTTGACCTGCCTCAATCACCGTCGCCATCAGGACCCATAGCCTGGCGACATTGGACACTTGGTATGACAGGCATCACTGATTACTATAGCTGTTTCAAGCTTTATTTCACTGAGTTAATATCCAGCCACTAGATAACCCTGCGCCACTTAGCTATTACTGTCTTTATTCAATTATGAACTTCACCGCTTACCCTTACTAGTTTTTTCTATAAGTACTATACTTTTTGTATCTTACTGACAGCAGAATACACCCCACTGTTCAGATCTCAATTTTGCTTCTAAGTCTTAACAACTTCTAA
>JAGGAS010037807.1:0-10093 GCA_017657355.1 Termitomyces sp. K1Ac | reverse complement strand
GCGGCCACATAAACCTTGATTTTGAGGACTCTGGTCGTCTGGCTGGGGCCAACACTCATTTCTATCAAGTACTATAAGTACCAACTAATACGCCTCAACGTGGCCTTATTTTGTCATCATCAAATCACCGGTTTCATTATACTTCAAACAAATGATCGACCCCTCCGAAGTCTTTGTTGCAGAAAATGGGTGAGTATTTGAACGGCAACGGGCTTCTTTTATTGTCTTTGTTCTATTCCTTATTTCATTGTCTTTGTTTTATCCAGACTTGGACTCAGACTACAACAACGTCCTCTGGACCAGTCCTATTCCCGCTCTACTGAGCTCGAAGTGCCTCTCGAGTCTATCAATACCCATCCTACTCAACGATCACAGTCTCAGCATAGGCCACCAAAGGATCATTCACGCCTGAGAACCTCAAAAACAAACTCAATGTCGAAAGGAAAGGCCCCAGAGCGGACGAAGGCTGGGTCCTCTGTAGTATTTGATGATGTTGTACAGCAGCTCATTCAGCAAGAGAGCGAAGCAAAGAAGAGTCGTCGGCTCATTCATATTGCTCTTGAGAGCCTTGAAGCACTGCAGAAGCGGGCGGTCGCTGCGGAAGAGGCACGTAAGAGCGAGACGGCTCGCGGGGTGCGTATCGCACAGGCTGCGCTCGGAGTACAGGAGCGGGCAAGTAAAGCGCTTCAGGAAGCGGAAGTGTACAGGCTGGAAGTCGAGAGGAAACAGCAGGAGATGTTCGTGCGATCAATCATATCTATCATCTGCTGATTCATCGACATCATCGTTTCATAGTCAACGTCAACATGAGCTGATGCGAACTATCGAGGCTCAACGGGACTCGGCTGAAAAGGAGGCAGCGAAAGCTCGCGAGGTCGCACGACAGCTCAACGACGAGAGGTTGATTGCCCTTGCCCGTCATGAGGGTCGAAAGACCGGGTTCCTTGAGGGTATGCGACAAGGACGCAGACTTGCCATCACTGAACGAAATCAGGCGCCATTGTCAGCCTTTATTGAAGAGTTCGACGAACACGATCGAGCACGCCAAATTCCTCGTGCTTGGCCTACTTCACCACCTTCCGAGGTCGCTCGTAGGAAGCAACAAGCTGCTGAGACCGCACGTAAAGAACAGGAAGCTGCTGAGGCCGCTCGCAGGGAACGACAGGCTGCCGAGGTCGCTCGTAATGAACAGGCTGCCGAGGTCGCTCGCAGAGAACAACAGGCTGCTGAGGCTGCTCGTAAAGAAATGGAAGCTGCTGAGGCCGCTCGTAAACAGCTCGAAGCCATCGAGACTGCGCGCAAACAGTTAGAAGCGGCTGAAGCTGCGCGGAGGGAGCTTGAAGCTGCAAAGCGGGCGGTTGAAGAGCAGGTGCATAGGGAGGCACAGGAGAAGGAACGGAGGAGAGAGGAGCAGGCGCTGGAGGCGGAACGACAGCGTGAGGTGGTGCGTGCGGCCGAGAGGGAGGTTGAGCAGCGGAGGGTTAGAGAGAAAGAGGCTGAGTTAGAGCGCGAAAGGGAGGCGCTGAAGCAGCAGGAGGCGGCACGTGTGCTTGAGATGGAAGCTATCAAACGGCGGGAACAGGAGAAAGAGCGGGAGCTCGAGGCTGAACGCCAGCGCGAACGTCAGCTCGAAGAGGAGCGCAACAACGAAAGAAGACAACGTGAGGAGCGCGAGGCGGAACTCGAACGCGAACGTCAAAAGGTCCGTGAGCTCGAGACAGAGCGCGAGCGCGAGATATCCTCTGTCTCGAGTGTGAGCCAACGTTCCGGCTCCAAACGCCTTGGATACCTCCCCATGCCCGAGCCTCCGCCCTTCAGTGGCCCGCGTCCGGGCGCTAACACCAGCAAACCCCCAACGCCCGCCACGACAAACTCGCCTCTCCCCCTGCGCGTCCCGCCTCCAAAACAATTCCAGCCCAACCCTAGCCCGCGGGCACGCCCGCACCGTCGTCGTGCATCCCAGTCGTCTCAAGAGACGTCCTTCTCCGGCTCGGGCTCGACAAGTCTCAATAATTTTGACATCGTTACGTTCCCCAGTGCGGGTCCTGGGATGGCGAGGAGACTCAGGTCACATTTAAGTGATATACCCGAGGTGGCGTCGTATAGCGGGATGAGTGAGGCTGCCAAGTCGCCTTCTCCGTCTGTGGGCCACGGACATGCACATGGGAATGTACAGTCGCCTCACGGCGTTAATCCACGACATGGACCGGCGAGGAGGGGGATGGAGGACGTGGAGAGGTGGGTGCAGAGCACAGCTTCAGAGGTTGGTGTTTTTCTTAGGCTGTTTCCATGTTCGACGATGCTGAGTACATTTTGAGTAGCTGAACACGTCAACGGAACCTAACACGCCAACGGAACCTGCGACGCCGCCTCCATCCAGGGAATGGATGTCTGGGCCCGATCCTTCGCCATATGGAGGTTCCCATTCAAGTGGGACCATACCTATTGAGGTACAACCGCCTGTAAGTCCTCTTCCCCACTCTTTCCTTCCATGTCTTTTGCTTACTGTTCAATTTCTTAGTCCCGTCCAACAAGCATCGTCTCCCCGCCCCAAGAAAACTTCATGCTCCTCAGCCCTAACGCCCGACCTCCTCCCCAACTCGCACCCGACCCTCACACCCAACCACAACCACAACCACCACGGTCCCGATCCCCATTCCAAGGTCAAGCTCATCTAGAGTCAGAACGACCAGGCTTCGTACCCGTCATACCTGAGATGCTCGATGGCGACGACGGTATACAGGGCCTTATGAATTTCGGGACGCCTGCCAGTGGGTTTGTGCCGATGGCGGTTCCGAGGACGAATACGTCGGAGGAAAGTTCGCGATCGACGGCGGAGAGTGAGAGGAGGGAGAGAGAGCGAAAGGCGCTGCGAGGGGGAGGGATGAGATCGAGTATCTATGGACCCCCTGCATCGTCGTCGACGACGACGTTGGGGGGTCAGCCACCCCAGACACAGACCCCGAGGATGCAGATATATGCTGTTCCTGGACCGTCTGGTTCGGCCTCCTCCGTTCAACAGCAAGGACAGACGCCGAGACAGACACCACGGCAGATTTATTCGTCGGTGCCTGCCTCTGCCTCGGGGTCTGGGTCGAACATCTACGCACAGGCTCGGCCTCCGTCACGTACTTCGAATATCTATGGACCCCCTGCCTCTGGCACTGCACCTCAACGAACATCAATCTACGGCCCAAGTACTGGAAATGCACCCACGCCTGTGATCCCCGCAGTTGTCCAGTCCTCCCCACGTCCCCCTTCAGCAATCTACGGCCCTCCTACCTCGCGTCCCCCTTCAGTACTCTACGCCCCTCCCGCATCTCCAAGCCCCGCACCCTTCATCCCTCCTCCCCCATCCCAATCGTCCTCGTCGATTTACGCTCCCCCACAAGGTCCCGATCGCTCCTCAGCACCTCCGCGTCAAATCTACAGTCCGAATGCAAGCGGGCCAGTTATACCCAGCTCGAGTGCGAACGGATACCCGTACCCCATCGCGTCGCCTAGCCAGCGTCCTGGAGGTCTTCCCGGTGCCGGTGGGCCTACGCCGAGGTCGTACAACGCCCCACTCCCAGGCATGGGTATGGGCACGCGCACGCCCGGTGGATCCATGGCTCCTCTACCTACGACGGTCGGGTGGGGAGGGGAAACGGCGACGCCTGGATCTCGGACGAGTGGGCTGCCTATGGGTAATGCGACGCCTGCATCACGGGCAAGTGCATTGCCTAGAGGAAGTGTGACGCCGCGCCCGCCTCCGCTGAGGTTGGATGACGATATCGATGACGATGGAGAGAATGATCATGATATGGAGACGAGGAGGAATACAGAGGCGAATCGGAGTGGGAGGGGTGGGATGACGTTGCGCTTGTGAATGGCTTGGTTATTGTGGTTTCCTTCTTTTCTTTACTCTACACTTGCTCTACACTTCGTGCTGTCTGAATTACTCTCTATGCCATGGATAATGCTAATGATACCTTGTCTTGATTGTCTTGTATATGGACTTAATGACCCCCCACACGCACATACTATATATCATTGATACCCAGTTTATACCGTAGGATGAATGTTAATTTTCCTTAGTGCACTTGAACGCGTTCTTTGTGGGGCAGACGCACAGCCACTACTGCAAAAAATATCCCAGCACGTGATACCTATCGCGAGGATTCGAGCACGTTCTGTTTCTTTCGCGCGCTTTCTTTATCGCTCAAAAGTCTCCGTGCTTTTCCCAGTTCTTTCCTGCTTCAACTTTTTGTCACCTGCAATGCAATCTCTCCTACGTTGGTCAATTGAAAATTCAACCAGCACCCCCAATGCGCCGCCACCTGAACCGAGGAAGGACCTTGACCCCGGCATCATCGACATGATTCTCGGTAGGCCAGATGCAGAGCTCATGAAGGAGGATATGGGCGTTGCGACTGATTCTTCAAAATCCGAGGATGAACGTGTCGCGGCGCTAGATCATCTTGAGATGGTGTGTGTCCCGATTCTTGCTAAAAGATTAGATCACTAATTGGTAGTTGTACATTTCATAGCTTATCGAACATATTGACAATGCAAATGGTCATCCTGATACCATCCTGAAAGAACGTACATTGAATTTCTGACAACGTAATACAGATCTCGCAAAACTCAGACTTTGGGAACCATTGCACGCATTACTTACTGCCTCGACATCAACACTCGAAATAAAAATGCAAGCTCTATGGGTCATTGGAACAGCTGTACAGAACAACCCATCAGCTCAAGATGCAGTACGTCGCTATCGACTCAAATTATATACATTTTTCATGATTTCATCATCTGCAGTACCTAGCACTCGACCCTCTTCCAACACTCGTTTCCTTTTTGACTCCTTCTCCCTCCTCAACACTTCAAACACGCTCAAAAGCAATCTACACCCTCTCCGGCCTCCTAAAACACAACTCCCCTGCCGTTCAACAACTCAACGACCCCTCCATAAATGGCTGGACGCATCTCCGCGATGCTCTCCAAGGTATACTTACTTTATCATAAAAACAACATCCAACCTCTCAACGCCAACAGATCCAGAGATCACAGTCCGGCGCAAAACCATCTTTCTCCTTTCCACCCTCCTCCTTCCTTCAACCCCCGCCTCATCCACCAGCACTTCCTCGATCCGCGAACCAATACACGACAATTCCCACGCAGCACACGTATCTCACCCCGAACGCGCCTCGACATCCGAATTGACTGCGTCTGCACTACAGACGCATGGTGTACTCAAGGCGCTGGTGCAGGCGCTCACGAGCCCATTGCCGTACGGTGTAGATGGGGACTTGATGGAGCCCGATGTGGCGTTTGAAGAGACAGGTGTTAGGTACGCGTTCTTTCCGTCTTACCTAACATCGCGATTGATTAGGGATCGCAGGTTGTTCCACACGTATCTGGTGCTGTGTGGCCAGCAATTACTGAAGGAGGACGCCGAGACGCTTAGAACGTGGGTAAAAGCTGAGCAAGACGAAGAGGGTGGAGAGAAAAAGCTTGCTGAGCGATGGGGGCTCGATCAGCCCGAGTTGAAAGAACTTGTGGCGAAGCTCGGATGATGAGGATTGTCTGGAGCCCGAGGCGATCTAGCTGTAAGTATCATTGTTACGATATTAGATAAGGAGGATATACACTTGCACGAGAAGAAATTACATGGAAGTGCTCGTGAATACGTTTTCAACGAAGTTGCATCTAAATTGATATATACATACAACTGGTACAAAAACTATTGTTATTTATTTCCCTTTACCGCTCCTTCTGTTTTTTTTGATATTTTTACTTGATAAGAACACTCTCCGGAGGTCCAAGGTAACTGGCAACAACACCTCCAGTATCTACAATTACACAAAACTCAGCAATACCCCAGACGCACAAAACCATCACAACACTCACCAATAACAATCTTCTGCAGCACCACGGCCGGCTCGATTGCCCAAATCGTCAACGTATGCTTCCCGGCCTGCACACCCGTAAACGGCGACACAGCACTGATAATCGAGTTCGCGACAAATCCATCGTTGCCGTTCCACGCATCAGGTACCTCTCCAGGCGCCGGGATAGGGAAAAACTGCATCGTCTGCGGCTTGCCGCCGTCGAGCTGGACAGCGAACGCTAGAGGGCGCGAAGTTTCGCCGGCGTTCCACGAGGGTGAGACGTAGACTGTTGCGGTGATGTTGCTGCTATTAGAGATGGTGTTGAAGGAGTAGAAATCGTATTCACTGGAAAGGTTCGAAGTAAGTATCGATGTGGTGAGGGGAGGTTTGGGGACAGGACTTACAGGGAGGGACCGGTGCCTGCTGCAAAGCTGGTGTCGTGGGCTGGGTCACGAGGTAAAGTAGTTACACCAGAAAGAGTGCGTCCGTATCCTGGAATTTCCCTCCATGCTATTCCGTTGACGGTGTTGTTCCGTGTGGCATGAGCTGCCTCGATTGAAACTGCACCGCTACCCTCGACAAAACCTGTTATAGATTAGACACGGGATACTCGGTCGAGAGGGTATTTCACACCTTTGAAATCACTGGGAACAACACCAAACTTGGTTGCATTAAATGTCACCGGAACACTCAAAGCAGAAGCATTCGCAGAAGTAGCCGTGAACGTGACGATCGCCGTATTCTTGCCTACACCAAGCGCATTCCAATCTTTCACGCCAAGGAACACACGTTGTTCCGGGCTAGACGGGGAGATGGATCCCTTCGTGGTGGAAAGAGTGACCCAAGACTCGGAAGACGACACGGTGAACGTGAAAGGCGCGGGACCACCAGCTCCGACGTCCACATAGACATTCCCGAAGGGCGAGTACGGGTCCAGTGCGACGCTTGGCGGGCCACAGTCGTATCCTGCGGCGCATTGGAAGACGTTGTCGCCAGGCCTGGGTTGATGTCAGGATGAGAATGAGCACAAAGGGGAGGCGAGTGAAGACGTACCATGCAGCGGGGGTACCTTCAGGGACGATACGCATGACACCTGCGATGTTTTGTTTTTTGGATTGAACGCGGTTGACGGCGGGCATGCTGGAGAAGTGAGATGGGTTACTTCGAGCGTAAAAAGGGAAACATACGCGTTGGTCGTAGGTTCTTGCCAATAGTAGTACCCGATATCTAAAGACATTCAGCCGATTTCTTCAAATTAGCAAGGAAACACGGACTCACGAGTCTGGTCCATCATACTAAACCCAACAAGTATCATCAATCATTTCAGAATAAATTAATCTTCAATACGCACTGATCCCATTTTCCTGTCGGAACACAGATCAATACTTAGAAGCTTCTGGACACAAGTAAACATGCATACCATCAAGTATTGTGTGATACTCGGTCTCAAGATCGAAATCGGCCTCGAAGAATTCGACAGCTTGATCAGCCAAAGCATTCGTGCTGAACTGTGTATATCACATCAGCCAGAGACAAATTCCACGAAGAACAGGGCAACCAACTCTTGCTTGGGAAGCTCTAAGGTTATTCAATCCAATGGTGATGAGCTGCATGGTTAGTGGCATATCAGAGTTGTACACCTTACTTTTGCTGTGCATCACTTACAAGGTTTGCCACGTTGGCACTGGCCAGGACGGGATGTTGGACCATCTGGAAGAAGGCGGGCTGATAACCTGAAGAAAGGCTGTTATAGATCTTGGTCGAAGCATTTTTGAGCGTGGCCCAATCAGCGAGAACATTCTCAGCCCTAAATGTACACACTGTCAACATGTCCATCTCGATGATCACTTACTCAAAACGTACTCTCTGTAATTGAACAAGCTGTACGTGGTCGAATTGAGAAGCTCTGGTTTCCTCCGGGAATTGAAGCGCGTGAGGTTACCAACGATATCCACAATAGTCTCCGCATCGGCAGGCGAAACAGCGAATTCACGCTGTGCCCAGCTGGAGACATAGCTCTCGAGATTGTCCACGTTCCAACGAGTAGCGTTCCAGCCGAGGTTGATGAAGAATTCAGTCTCTCGTTCATAGGGTTTGAGATCGCCGACGTTGAGGATCCATAGGTGCGTTGCTTCGCGATCAACGGCGAGGGACATCTGCTCGTAGATCTGACAAACATGTTAGAACGTAGATCCAATGGAATGAATGTGATTAGATGCTCGACGTACCTTGGAGATTTGGCTGGAAGTGATCCATTTGTAATCACGAGGGTCTCCAACCTACAAAGGAGGTGTATATGAGATTATACTCATTCAATACCTGAAGCAAGGACTCCATACATAATCCACCTGTGGAAGACATTGAACCTAACTCAGTGGTTAGGATAAAGACAAATAACTTACATGATAGTAGACACCAGCACCTCCAGTCCTGTTTCGCTCCGAGGCAAGGGGTAAGCGGCGGATATTGCCCCAATTGTCATCCGACCACAATAAAGTGACATAATCTGGTACGGTCATACCATCATCATAGTATCCTTCGACCTCCTTGTCTGTAGACAACCAATAAGCATTAAACGGTGTGTGAAAGAAAAAGGCAACATACAAAGAGCCCAAACCTGCGGGATATCTTGGATGTTGTTTCCATACACATCCTTCAGAATGACTGTCTGGTCTGAAATAACTTGCTCAAGGAGCTGAATGTTCGTGGTTTGAGACAGAGGCACTGTTACAGACCAATGTTATTTCACTTCAGGATGCCAAGATCTCGGCTTAACATACAGTCTCCGAAGCCACGCATGCCTATCGTGTAAACAGACTCGTAGCTCTTAGCGCGTTGAGTACCGGCCAGCCAGAAGGCCTTGATATTGTCCGCATTGGTGGTGTAGTCCCAGGCTCCTTTCCCGTAGAGAATGAACTCATTAGGAGTTGAGCGCATCATAGGCTCTTGGTGGCTCAAGAGAAATCGCATGTTCAGCAAGTTTGGAAGGTGACAAAACAGGGAAAGCCATACCTCGTTCCCATTGCAACACCATAGAGGTCTGCAAGGTACTGGTTCTGAGTATCGTCGACAGCAAAGGCGCTACACAACGAAGTTGATACATCAAACATACAGATGATTGACCGAGAATGGCTCACCTTGACCACATAGCTGGCCACAAAAAGTTCGCCTTCATGCGAAGGATGAGCTCGAACCTACATTTCACAACAATTTCATCGGTG
Source organism: Termitomyces sp. K1Ac (assembly GCA_017657355.1). Classification (NCBI taxonomy): domain Eukaryota; kingdom Fungi; phylum Basidiomycota; class Agaricomycetes; order Agaricales; family Lyophyllaceae; genus Termitomyces; species Termitomyces sp. K1Ac. Next base: position 996 of record JAGGAS010037807.1, on the reverse strand, counting down.
CTTGTCTTAGAAGTCAAATTGAACAACTTGTTACTTACAGCTTGACATAGAAAAAGTGATTGAAAGGCGAGCCCAAAGGTGAATCCGTCGTACCATTTGTGAACTTTTCTGCAGCCCAATTTTGCAAGGCAGGCTGTTCATCATTGAGGAAAATACCACGATACTTGACTGTCGGCGTCCCGTGTGTGCATCCAGTGGACGTGACGTAGAGTTCTGAGTGTTTTGCGATGGGGACATCGGCCCACCTGTATGGTGTAATAAGGACTAACTGACATCTGGGGATGGCCTGTGAATGTAAATGCTCACCAATACCAGGGAGAAACACCTAAAGAAAGTTGTAAGATGCAATGTCAATCAAGAGGTCAAGAGAGAGAGAGAAGAAACAAACCGAATTGTTCAGAATGATCATACAATGCAAAGGTCGTACCACGTTTGTCTGCACCGATGATAACATACGCGCTCGATACGCCAGGCAAGGGATTCTGCACTTCTCGCGCTAAGAACGCTTCCCATTTCCCCTCAATTTCCGACACATCAAGCTGCGTCGCATTGACCACTTGCGCAATAAGTGAGGACTTGCCGAGAGTGCCCACAATGATGGTAGTAGCCGACTTCGGTGTTGACCCAGAGGTCAGATTAGTCAATGCGGGCTGAACTCCTGTGACACGTTGGATGTCAGCGGCAAAGTTTGCCACCGCAAGATGTACGCCGGGCCAGTCATCCGCGGCAGTAAAAATGGGAGTGGCTTTGCCTTTCGCGACAACAGGAACAGTAGGTGCACCATTGGGCTCGAATACAACACAGATGTCCTGGCCAATGGCCTGTACACCTGTTAAGAGTGCGCACACGACGGTGGCGACAATTGACGTACGCAACATGGATAGGCAGGGTGTTGTGGGTGCTGGTCGACGGTCACCGTGATCCTCGCGAGAAGCTCGACTACTTGTAGCCTGGCATGCGATAAGGTCTTGCAGTTCCCGGCAGGCTTAAAATTGG
>JAGGAS010037805.1:0-10156 GCA_017657355.1 Termitomyces sp. K1Ac | reverse complement strand
ACCCTAACAAACGTTGTTATCTTCCCGATTCGTTTGCTGAGGTCAAGCCATGTCTGAACAGCTGCCCGTTCTTCAACGGTAAACGGGCGGATCCGTGGATCGTCATCGGATGTGATTATACCACTTCTATGCGCCAAATTCGGTCCTGTGCCATGGGCTGAGAGGGCATGATCGACCCAAAGGTTCACTAGAAGAGCGATTTCCCCTTTTTCGCCAGATTCGAAGCCAGAAAGGTGAAAGAATAGTTGATGACCTCGCAGGCACAACACGTCGGTCTTCTCCTGGCCATCGATGAACTTGAGTAAGAATTGAGGGTACATTTCACGGAGATCATCACTGAATTCTATGTAAATACCGCCCTAGATATGTGTAAGAAGAGTATGGAACAGATAGGAGTCGGCTTACACCAGGTGCGGCGGCTTCAATGAACAATGTGACTTGAACTTCTTTTCCTGCAAATCGATATTCATACTGTGCAATATAGAGAGGAAACAGGACAGGATATGCTGCAAACTATGGAAGATAGATGATCAACACAAACTAAGATGAATGGAAACATACTGACCATGCTCAAATGAATAGATGACGGGATGAAGCTGATGTTTTTATGTAGTTCGATAGGATCGGTTACAGACTTTGCAAGATCAAAGCCTGCAAAAGGAGAGATAGTGTAAGGTATGCAAGTTACATCAACACCGTATTGATGCATGAGTTCATCAGTGAATGGTACAGCGTCAGCGGCTGGGTTGGGGTCATAAGCGATCCGAGAAAGCACTCGAAAATCAGATCCTATGACTTGTCAGAAAGGCTCATCATAAGACACATGGTGATAATGAAGACCTGGCAAGTATCTGTTCGAAATAAATTAATGATTGTCGCGTAGTACATGGTTACATACGAGTTTTTCGTGACACCGGATGCCCTATGCTTCGGCAGCGAGCGTCAACATCGAGTGAAAACGTGGGCCACTCTGGACAACGAACCTGTACATTTCCTAATGTGAAATCGGCCGATACTTCGCCATCGATGAACCACCCGGCAACGTACACGGGTGTAATTCGTACTGGCCGGAATGGTTTGCAAACAAGGCCTGGAAACCACCGCGCTGCAACGACCCGAAATATTGCTGGAAGAGGCCAACGAGAGGCATACGGTGCCATCCGCACAATTGCATCTTCGGGAGATATGCGGAATGGATAGGCTGAGGCCAGAATCCATGAGGTTTCGTATACATAACCGTATTCACAGCCACGCGCGCACCTCTTAGTTTGGTGAAAGGATACGTCGTTTGTGTAGGGGAAGGATATCTACGTGATCTTGCCGAGGGACGTTGAATGCGAGATATTCGATTGGCGAACATAGGACGTAATGTATCGGACTATGGCGCTCTAGCGAGCTCTAGTGTTGCTCTAGCGTGTCGATTCTCTTCAGTGACCAAATTTTTGAAAACCTGGGCTTTACATGCTTTTGGCCTACCTTTTTGTTCTTTTATTCGCCTCTTTTACTGCTGCTGCTGATCCCTACAAAGTTCTCGGTCGTATATCTCTGGCACTCGGCAACCTGGACGCGTGCTTTTTTGATCAACTTGGTTAATTACACGGTGGACAGATCCGCCTCAAGTTCAGAGATCAGAAGTACATACAGGAGACTGAGCAAGAATATCATTCACACAGGAACTACGAACCCGATGCAGTAGATAAATTCGTCGAAATTAACCGTGGTGAGGCAACTTAAGCGCTAGACGTGTTGACCGCAAATCACTGAAGGATTTGATCCAAGATTCCTTCAGACTCGACTGTGAGTTTCCATGTGTCTACAGTACAAAAGCTTTCTCATATGTTTACAGACACGTTCAATATATGACCAGTACGGAGAAGTATGATTCAGAATTCTGCTACATACGTCCAGAACACCGTTGTGTGCATACAGTATGGCCTTATTAAAGGATGTAGACTACAATTTCTTAGATCTATGTTCTTTCCACCAATGTGGGACGAGTCCCTCTTGCGCCGTTTTGAGGTTTGAAATTGTCTGTTCAAGGCTTTCGATCGGTTTCAGTGACCAGTCGTCCATTTGGGACGGTTTCAAACTCGAGGTTCTTCGCAAAGTCTTAGTATATAGTGATTAGCATTCAATCAACGAATATTACGGAGCGTTTGGAACACACCTCAACAATCGTTGTCATTGCCTCGATTTGTTCACTGAAGCGGAGCCACGTCTGAACAACTTTCTGTTCTTCAACGGTAAACGGGCGGATCCGTGGATCGTCATCGGATGTGATTATACCACTTTTATCCACCAAATTCGGCCCTGTGCTATGGGCTACGAGGGCACGATTAACCCAACGTTTCACTAGAGGAGCGATTTTCTCTTTTTCGCCAGATTCGAAACCAGAAAATCGAAAGAATGGCAGTGGAACACCTCGTATGATGGGCACGCCGATCTTCTCCACGGCATTGATGACCTTAGTGAGGAATGTAGGGAGGGGGTAGTTTTCATGCATATCATTAACCAATCCTGGATGTTCGCACCAAATACGGCCCTGAATATGTGTAAGAAGAGTATGAACCAGATAAGAGTCGGCTTACACCAGGTGCAGCGGCTTCAATGAACAATGTGACTAGAATTTCTTTTCCTGGGAAAGGACATTCATACTGCGCAAGATAGAGGGGAAACAGGACAGGATATGCTGCAAACTACGGAAGATAGATGATCAGTACAAACTAAGATGAATGGAGACATACTGACCATGCTCGAACGAATGGATGACGGGATGAAGCTGATGTTTTCTCGTAGTTCGATAGGATCGGTTACAGACTTTGCAAGATCAAAGCCTGCAAAAGGGGAGATAGTATAAGGTATGCAAGTTACATCAACACCGTATTGATGCGTGAGTTCATCAGTGAATGGTACAGCGTCAGCGGCTGGATTGGAGCGATATGCGATCCGGGAAAGCACTCGAAAATCGGATCCTATGACTTGTCAGAAGGACTCATCATAAGACACATGGTGATAATAGAAACCTGGCAAGTATCTGTTTGAGATAAATCAATGATTGTCGCGTAGTACATAGGCTGTTACTGTTACATACGAGTCTTTGGTGACACCGGATGCCCTATGCTTCGGCAGCGAGTATCAACATCAAGTGAGAACGTGGGCCACTCTGGACAACGAACCTGTACATTTCCTAATTCAAAATCGGCCGATACTTCAGCATCGATGAGCCACCCGGGAAAGTACACGGGTATAATTTGTACTGGCCGGAATGGTTTGAAACCGAAGCCTGGAAGCAACCGCGCTGCCAACGACCCAAAGAGTTGCTGGAACATGCAAAGATAAGAGGCATACGGCGCCAACTGCACAATTGCATCTTCAGCAGATATGCGGAATGGATAGGCTGGGACCAGAGTCCATAAGGTTCCGTGTACATCACTTTTGAAGCACGCGCACCTCTTAGTTTGGTGAAAGGATACGTCGTCTGTGCATGGGAGGAGTATCTACGTGATCTTGCTGTGAGACGTTGAATGCGCGATATTCGATTGGCGAGCATAAGAGGACTATAGCTAGTCGTAACTCTACTCTCACTGAGAGTCTCCGAGTCTAGGTGCATCCAGTGACCAAATTTGATCATGACATAATCACGTGACTTAGATACACGTAGACCCAGAATTTCGAGTTACGACGGGGCGAACTTGACGTCCCCTTGTGGGCCCCCACTCTCCTTGACATGCTTTTGGCCTACCTTTTTACTCTGTTACTCGCCTCTTTCACTGCTGCTGCTGATCTCTACAAGGTTCTCGGCTGTATGTTTCTGGCACCCGGCAACCTGGACGCGTGCTTTTCTGATTAATTTGGTGACTTAGTGCACAAATCCGCTTCAGAGAGAGACATCAGACATGCATACAAGAAACTGAGCAAGAAATATCATCCGGACAAGAACAAGGAACCCGATGCAGCAGATAAATTCGTGGAAATTGCACATGGTGAGGCAACTTAAGCTCTAGACGTGTTGAGCGCAAGCCACTGAAGGATTTGATCAGCGTATGAGGTTCTTTCAGACTCGACTGTGAGTTTCCATGTGTTCACAGTACAAAAGCATTCTTATGATGTTTACAGAAACGTTCAATATATGACCAGTACGGAGAAGTAAGCAAAGATCAATACACGAGCGAATGCACAATCGCTTGAATTCAATTACATCGTCCTAACAACGCGTGTAGGAGGGATTAAAGGCACACGAAGGCGGACAACATCATGCAAACCCGTTCGATATGTTTCAAAGCTTTTTTGGTGGTCGTAAGTCATCAAGGAGGCTTATTCATCATCATCAGATGCCCACAGAGTTTCAGACCAGCAACATCAAACTCGCCGTGGACCTTCCTCTGTTTCTGAGTTCGAAGTTCCATTAGAGGACGTGTAAGTGTTCAGGTAACGCGGTAGTCATTCGAGGACTGAATATCGGTTCTTTACAGCTACACAGGGGCGAGCATTGAAGTCAGTCGTATTCCGTGTATAACACTTGCTCTCTAACTTTGCCTTCAGTTCAGAGCAAAGAAACGTATTCTTTGTGATCATTGTCGCGGTTCTGGTGCGGCGTCCGATGGTGACATCCATACTTGCTCGACATGTGGTGGATCAGGTGTGCGGCTTGTTAAACAACAGGTATGTATCGCGGTCTTGTACACTTTGCGTCGCGTCGTGATATCCATCTTCGCTAGATCTTCCCTGGTATGGTAGCGCAGAGTCAAGTGACGTGCAGTGATTGCGGCGGTCGTGGAAAAGTCATCAAGAAGCAATGTCCTCATTGTGGTGGCCAGAAAGTCGTGGAGCATACCGCGGATTACACTCTTGAGGTCACCCCTGGTATGCCTGAAGGTCACGAAATCGTATTCGAGGGTGAATCCGATGAAAGTCCGGATTGGGAGCCGGGTGACATCATACTCAGAGTACGGACTAGAAAAGATAAGGGAGGCTGGCGTAGGAAGGAAAGCAGCCTCTACTGGAAAGAAACCATTGGAATCGATGAGGTGCGTGATCGCCTTGACCGAGCTCTGCTCTTCGTATTCATGGGCTTTATGACAGGCTCTTCTCGGTTTCGAACGCAATTTGACTCATCTTGACGGACACATAGTACGTCTTGTCAGAAAGGGTGTCACACAACCAGGTGTGTTTCCACAATATCAACTTACCACTACTATACGTTGACTCTTCCCCTTCAGGGTTTGTACAGACAATCAAGGAGGAGGGAATGCCTGTGTTCGAACAATCGACACATGGGGATTTATTTGTTGAGTATAATGTGGTTCTGCCAGTAGAGATTTCATCACAAACTCGACGAAGTAAGTTATTCACTGTTTTTCTTTTGGATCGGTTACCCAGCTGCCTTTTTGGCTTTACTTTCTTGCAATATCGAATGACTGACTCGTTCATTGAATAGAACTGGCAGAAGCATTCCACACTTCAGGCAGTGACCACGACGAGTTGTAATTTATCTTCCTCGATCAATATAATTTAGACGTTCCCATGCACCCCGCTACGCCTTAGAGAACTATTTTGGGCAAGTTCTAACAATTCACAGGTGGATGGATGTCTTTGATCGACTGACACCTCACGGTTGTCTCGACGCGTTCGATCAACTGTTTATTTCGCGAATTTGTCTGGCGGAATATTCAATACTTCACTGCAACGACGAAAGAACACCAATGGGCTATGTGCTTGGCTTTTCAAGTGAAGAATATACTCGATGTTAAAAGCTAGATTTGTTTGCATCTCTGTCAAGAAAGACCTGTGGCGTATGGATCAGAAATGATGAATAGAAACCACGGCTTCTTCCATCTATGTACTCGGTACAGTTGCGCCCCCTCAATCATGGTATAAATTAATTTGCCATTCACATAGTAAGTACATATGTGCATATGAACTTATGTATGTACATACATATGTACTTACTTCATATGTACATGCGGATACCCGACGTCGGGAGTAGCATGGTTCCTTGGCGCTCGAAGTGTGTGGACACATATGGGGTATTCGCACTCATTTCCACACTGATCATCCTTCCTTGACTGATGTGCCTCACATATGATCCACGTTGCAGCTTCTCTTGTGGAGTGATTTCGCAGGGCCAAGACAAAATTAACGAAATCTGTAGGTCCCAAACGGCCGACTGACCGTGCTCGTGATCCAAATATGCAATAATGTCAAAAACGTTCGGTTTTCCTTCAGCTATCCGTGACTTATCAAGATTCATTCGGTATTGCTCATCTAAGTTTTGAGCCAGATAATCAGGAGGTTTGAACTACATATGTATGTAGTCCGAGTCTGACGGATTCCTTTGGGCGCTTCGTTTTCAGAGATTTGATGTATTTGCATATGTATCGATGTTGTGCTAAGTACTGATTGGATTGGAAGTGAAATTTGAAAGTTCAACCATCCGACAACATAGAGTGCATAACGCGGTAACTATGTAGTCTCCTGTTCGCTCTTCTGATAACGGGCCCCGTGAAGCCAAAGCAATCTGGGCATTCCTTGGGTATATCCATAATTTGAATGCCGTCTCGATCGGCCACAACTTCTCTGTGGGCGTCGACGCAAATCTTGCTCCGTGCCTGGATGTGACCCTCTTTTGCACTCCATGGCGTGATCTGATATGGATGGGAGGGATTTTTATAAATTGAGAGAACAGTGAATATGCAATAAGTAACTCATTCAGACAACCCAAATAAGCCGCAAAAGAATGGCTTCGCCCATTGTTTATCGAAGTGATATCCAACCCCGCCCTTCATTCTTCAAGGCATGGGAAAGACGGAGGAACAGGAGGGACGTGCATTGGTTAATTGAGTGTTTCGCTGAAACAGTGAGTTGATATTGATATTCCATCCTGGACTGAGCTAACGCGATTTATGACCAGTTGGGCGTGTTCTTTTACGCATATGCAGGTCTGTCCGGAATTTCGAACTGCAGTGCATGAGAGTGTGCCCCTAATGGTGTTGATATAGGTCTTGGCTCTCAAGTGGTTTGGGTCACAGGAAACATCCTAGCCTCAGCGCATCTCGCACCAACCGGACTTTCTTGTTCGTACGCTCTTGTACATTGAGAGAACGCTCTAATGATCAACGATCAGCTGTTCTGCAGATCGGCCTTGGCTACATGGGTGGTGTTCTCCTTGCTCTCGGTGTATGCGCCGGGACGTCGGGAGGCCATTTCAATCCCGGTGTCACCATTACTTTCGTGTTTTTCAAAGGATTTCCACCACTGAAAGCCCTTCGGTTAGTCACTCTGAGCCATACCCGAGAATGCATCCTGACTAGAGGTAAAGATACATCATCGCGCAAATCCTGGGAGCCTACATTGCGTGTCTGCTCGTCTACTGTCAATACAAGGTTACCTTTGACGAGTGTACGACCATACTCAAAGAAGCAGGCAAATTCGAGAAATTACAATACACACCTAATGGACTTGCCGGGATCTTTGGAATGTACCTCATCCCTGGGCAACCAAAGCGCCTTGCTTTCCTAAATGAATTTGTCACTGTAAGAAAAGCTTTCAATCGATCAACACTAAAGATCATTCATACCGAACTATAGGATACCTTCATTGGTCTTGTGATCTGGGCTGGTCTTGATCCATCGAACGTTTTTATTCCACCATCGATTGCTCCCTTCATAGTCGCGATAGCATAGTGAGTAAACACTTTCTCTGACATATCCTGGTACCTCAAACCCCTCAAACCATTTAGCGGGACGGCTGTCTGGGGATTTTCAATGCCTGGCCGTGAGTCCTTTTCTTGCCCATACTTGATAATCCGTCATTGATTTAACTTGTAGTTGCCGCGAATTCCGCACGCGACATTGGCGGCCGACTTATGGCAATGACCATCTGGGGATCAGAAGGTGGAAATCATTCGTCTGTGTTTTCAAGAATGAGCTGACGAATCGATAAATATAGCTGCTGGTGACGCATACTCAGCACTGGCTGCACTCACTAACATCCCCGCTATGCTCTTCGCGGCTTTCCTCTATGAGCTCCTATTGACTGATTCCGATAGAGGTAAAAAGGCGTTCACCAATTATCGAGCATCTTCTAACCCTGATTCATAGTCGTGAGTCGCGAAGCGTACGAGTTTGGCATGGCGCATGTGAACCACAGAAGACATTTGGAGTTGAGACCCCACGAGGTTCTTCCTGAGGGTGACACTGAGGGGCAGACATCCTCAATTGATAAGGCTACATTTACATACGAGCATTCAGAGACAGCCAAACGTACTTGATATACATTTGTAGGCACTGTTGTCTCTAGTAGTCATTTTAGAAGTCTGACGATAGATATTGACCGTTAGAAACAGCTCCGTAGAACCTTCAACTCTCGTAGTACTTAGATACGTTTTGGAAATATGTACTTGTATTCGTGACGTACCTCAATCAAGTTTTCGATCCTTTTCCATGATTTGGCTGCGGAAGATGTTTGCGTTATGTACCTCGTCATTGATCAAATCATTGTGGGTCATAAGTATGGTCCGTTCCTCATCCATTGCGATTGCGACGAGTCTCTTCGCCCGACTCTATCTTCAAAACTGTGGAAATTTTGATTTTGCGCGTGTTACAGGTGAGCCAGCGTTGATTAATTACAAGGAGAATTAGGACCTTATACTTGGCACGACTGGACATACAACTCAGGCTCTGCATTGGCAATATTCGTGGCATTACGGAGTTCCTCAGAGAAAATCAGAATATAATAAGTACTAGTATTTAAATACAAAAACTCACTAAGCCCAAATTTACAAATCAAACGCATCGGACGAGACCTTGAAACTGCAGAAGGATGACCAACGAGAAGTCGATACATCGATACATTAAATTCGATCTTTAAAGCATCAAAGGCAACACCGAACATCATTAGCATTTCTATGTGAGGGCAGCCATGTCAGTCGCCGCCCAGAGTACCTCGACAATTGCTCGAAATCGGATTCCCCTGTCTCAAGTTGATCTCGGGCGGTCAATGTGCATGGTGCGAAGATTAATTCTCCCTGATAAAGGGAAGCTGCTTTAGTAAATAAAAGTTATGTGGCTTATGAGCCTATTCGCGATTCGCGAAGCTGAGCTGAGCGTGACGAGGCGTGACGAGGCGTGATGGGCGTGAGCTCTTCTTGATCATTTTTTTTCTCGACAGTGACGTCGACAGTCGCCCCGTCCCGCGCCCGTGCACGCGCTCGTCGTTCCTTCCCAGCTTAAGTGTTGTGCTTCTCTTTTGCTTAATACTGCTTGCCCCTCTCCCAGGTACTCCGTTCTCAGTCATTGTTTCTGTCGGAGTAACAATGCTATTACCTCGTCATGGGGACTTGTTGTCAAAATTGCTTTCGTCAACTCTCGCCGTTCTATGTAGATCGATTGAGGTGAAATATCGCCGGGTTTCGTTTGGTACCCGTCCACCCGAGCGGCCATGTTTACCCACCACTTTAGAGATGGGAATTCACCGTGGTCACGCGCGGCTTTCCATACCCACCACACCTAATTAGCTCATCGACCAACATCTATTCGCGCTCAACTGACGAAGAACTTGCTCGAGATATCATGTCACGCTAGGCAACAATATCATTGTATCATTGACTCAAGGTGTGGGTCAACCATGAGTAGCACAACGTCGCGATTCCCTCAGAAATCTGTGCTAACAAAATCCATTCGGGCAGGAGTTTTCAAAGCTTTTTCTCATTGCATTTCACGAGCTCGGTGTGTATACTAGTCCAGAACTTCGGAAGCTTCGTCTTCTTCAGGAACTTGTATGTTGGTCTGAAAGTGAAACCATTGATATACATAACACAAGCTATAGTCTCATGTTCGTCCTATCTTCTAATACCTATCTAAAGCCTCGTGAGACAAAACAGTTTGGGCACCGTTTGGGTATGTATCTCCATACATCGAATGCCGTCGCAATCTTATGACTTCCGTATGAACGTCGATGTGATCTTTCTCCGTGCCCTATCTGATAGGACCATATTATTCCACAACGTGATCTGACATGGGTGCATTCTTCTATGTATAAATTGAGCGAGGAGTGGATGACAATCTCTCCTTCGGAATTGACTCAAACGAAGCCGCTACGGAATGGCATCTCCCATTGTCTATCGAAGTGATATTCAGCCTCGTCTTTCCGTCTTCAA
>JAGGAS010037804.1:0-10206 GCA_017657355.1 Termitomyces sp. K1Ac | reverse complement strand
ATTGTTACAAAAAAAAACTGAGAAAAACGATAAGTAACGAAAGAGGGTATACGGGTGGGCAGAGAAGGGTACACAAGGGACAAATCGGAGTACAAAGGCAAGGTCGAGAGCCTCGACTTGGACGAGTCAGGGAAACAAAGAAAGCTTGATGTCACATGGGTAAGTAAGCGAACCACGTGTTTATGTGTTCTTCGGTTGGCCGGTGCGACAACGTTACCAGATGCTTTGAGTTCTAGGAAGGGCGAAATCCGGTCATCTTACGACGTCGTGTTCACGTAGAGTCAGTCTTTCGTGGGTACTCAATATTATTCAATTTCAATTCCGATTTCAATTCGTTCGCATTGACGTTCATGCATCATGACGCGCAGGCCACCACTTTACTGCTCATTGTCAAACCCCCGCATCCCCGTACAAGGCCAAGTACACATCTATTTACCCTGGGACATGATCCGGTATGGTGTAACGGCTAACATTGCCGCCTTTCATAGGGCGCGGCAGCTCGGGGTTCGATTCCCCGTACCGGAAAGATGCACATCTGTTCTTTCTTTTCCGTCCCATCGTTTTTATTGTAAAACTCATCCACGGCTCTTATGTGATACAAGCCCACATTATAACTGTGGACCTCAAATCTCGGACATGCACGCCTATGCACGCAGCTTTTTTCGAGTCGACGTTCACACAGTAAATATCTCCTTGACAACGACGTCGAACCCGGGTTCGCCTTCGATTCTCCACGCTCTTGATTTAGATAACATCCAATACTCTTTTCCGATGTTACAAGGTTCCAAATTTCAAGTTCCACCCGATGCCTGGGTCACAGGCACAAGATCCTCAAATCGTTACCTCATTCATGCCGACTTTCGCGTCTCATGATCTGGACCTTACCCATGTCCACACTAAGCCGATTGCTACAATCCCGATCCTCGAGCAAACGACTCGAATTTCGGGGAAGAACAAACATGGGATTGTTTTTCTGATTCGAGAATATACCCGAATCCAACGTCCGAGTGCGTTGACAATCATCTTCAACAACAGATGGATGGGTAATGGATACGTTTGTTCATCCATTGAGTTCTCTTGATGATCCGTCCAGGAGGTTGCTTCCAGCTCAGAAAGCTATTTCGAATCCACAGGCCAAGCTATTTTTCTCAGTCAGTCCTTTCGCTGACATAGACTACGCACACAGCCTACCTCATCAATATCCGATGCTCCCATGTCCGGCCGGACTACCAAATGAAAAACAAAAATGATAATTTTCCTCCTAAGTTCATTGCAGTCATCCCGCGAGTCGAACACCATGCCCTGGAAAGTCAACATCCCTAAATTCAAAAGGTGAGTGCTCGTGAACCATCTGTTACTCGTACATTCATGAGACAGGTGATTATACATTTATACATGCGATTTTGACCCTTTCAGACGCTGGAAGGTGTTCGCACCGCTAAATCAAGATCTATATAAAATTTGTCTACGAGGTACTACTGCGAATTCCAGTCTAGAACACTAATTATGGCAAAGCAACCGGAAAGTTGCCTCCTCAAGCTCGAGAGGTGGTCAGGTGGTGAGCCTTTGGTTCAAAGCCGTGTATTTACCTGCTCTTTATTCAGAAATGATATGCGTAGAGTAGAGCGGCACATCGCGGGGACGATGCAATTCCCTTTGTTCTTCTGGTATTTTCAACAAACTATTACTTATGCCCTTTTCCAGGTTTCCAAGAAGCCGAGAAATAAAAAATCGAGCCCAACGCCGGGCTCTGGAGACTGAGATTGACCATTCGAGAGGTGCCATGGTGGGTGGGGCGACGAACCTAGCAGCCGTTGGAAAAGGACCAAAAGCAGAACAGCTGATAGACATTGAAATGCTAGCAAATTTCACTCGTAGACTACACTATATAGAAGACAGACAATACAAGAAAAGACGCGAAAGGATATTATTAGGCTCAACAGAGAAAACGGACACATTGGGATGCTTGATTAGGGAGGTAAAGGGAGAGATATTCTCATGCACTCTTAGCTCTCATGTCGTGCATAGCATCGATAGCACGGCTTCCGGCTGTAAACAAAAATATTAAGAGTTTAGGTCGCGGAAGTGAAGCAAACACATCACTCACGGACGCAATACCACGCCAATAACCCTCCATATGAGGGAACCCAACATTTACTTTGCGTCTCCCGTGACCCGTCCTCTCTCAACTCGCAGCCTCACCAATATTCCCTGTCGCACAACTCGCCGCGCCTTCCTTCCTCACCCACTCCGTGCTTCTTATCAGCCATGCGCCGAACGGTTTCTGACTATGCGCATGCCGTCATGGTTGTTCGTGAGTACGATTATTGGCCGTGGACGAAGAGATGGGCAGGAGGTGCTGGTAACGTGTGGTGAGAGCCGGGACCTTGCGCTCGTGGGAGACTGAGCCACGCGAATGAAGATTTTTCCAATTGCGAATAAGAGTCTGGGCAGGGGCAGGATTGTTAGCGTTGAATTGATCAGGAGGAGATTAAATATACCGATTGATGAATGCAAGGGATGGTAGGTATCCGACGATGTTGAAAGGTCATAGCCAGAACTTCCGTGCAGTAATATCGAAAGAGGTAGGTAAATAGGATGAAGGGACATGAAAAAAATGCTTACAGGAAGGAATGCTGGACTTGTCAAGTTTTAAGATTTTAAGATTCACCCTTTTTATAATGTGAAATGGGCCATGGCTATCGACAAATGTCAGATAGTTTGACTCCAGTTTCATCCACGCTTACGATGATCGAACGATTCCCCTATCCGACTCAGTGACTGACAGTTTGACGAGACCAAGGTCACGCTGTGCACCAAGAAACGAACCTCGATAACATTATTGTTCCACCCTTCTAGAACATTGGCTTGCGTTTTGGATCGTGGTATGAGTTTGAGTTCCGATGTAGAGTATCTAGGTGGTCATATTGGGAGAGGAGATGATTACATAGGTGCGCGTGTACCCATCTATTGGTTGGTTGGTGGCAGTACGGTCGCGTGCGTATCATGAGGTCGAGGCAGGCGGCAAAGAGGACATGTAACGGGTTGTCTGGCGTCGCACACAACACATTGTTCCTTCACTGGCTCGAGAAAAGAACACGAAGCACCAGCGTTGGGCTCTGGAAGTGCATACAGCGCATCTGAAAGTGTATGTACTATCAGCGCAGTATGAGAGCTTGTCATTCAGAGGTCCCGATCGTGACCAAATCGTGACGTGACTTACATCCTCTCTAGTAATTTACACGCCGCCATATGCACCTCCAGAACCTCTACGTTGAAGCTACGCTGGGAAGGAATGTTGTCAGTAAATAGGAGAGCGTCACGTAGATCCTCGCATAAGTGCTTCTTTTCATGCTCGGTCTGCCTTTTGACATGTATGTTGGTAATGCTCTATCCGTGACTCTATGCACCTCCGATCCCTGAACTGTCGTCTGAGGTCTCGACAATTTGAAAATCAAGTCGAGATTTATTCCTCTGTCTGCCCTCTCTGAACTTCGGCACGCGTAGATCCCTGACAATTTCATATCAAGCTACGCTCTACTTTCTCTCACCTTGTTGAGCGCTGTTGCACAACAGGATGAACCGAAGAATGTTGTGAGGGAGCTGATAGGACTATAATGTATGTATATGCGCGTTAGTAACGACCAGGGGTATTCGTCTCACGAGAATAAAAGCAGAGCTAAGACTGATATACCTTTATACTCATTAGATGATCTGTTACTTCAAGTACGAGTCGTACGACCCCGAAAATCTACGAATCAGATCATTTCGAACTCACGGATAATCATATACTGTACAGTATGACCCGAAGCTCTCCACCCCACATCCAAATCGGCTCATCACGCCAACAGCCAATTTTAACTTGCCGAATACCATCGTGACCGTGTCATCATGATCATCTGGTATTCTTCAAGCGCTTCTTGCCCGTGCGTACGCGTCAGAGGGGTTGACATATGTGAACAAGATCAATGGTATATATATCAAAATCAGTTTCTTCGGGCATTCTCTTCTTCTTGTTACCTGCGACGTTGACCTCTTTTCATTGTTTTTTGGAGTCCATCTGGCAGGCTAGGGGGTCTTCTTTAGCTCTTGATTGTGCTCCGCTGGGCTTCGTTTACAAAACTCTATATTACTTGACAACGACTCCAACGAGCGACCAGAGTTCAAAAGTCAATACTGATACCCCACCGTTAGTACAACCATGAGCCATCCATACAGCGGCTCTGCAAGCTACATCTACGCTAACGATGTACATGATCATACCGACTCCTTGTCTATTGCACTCAAATATCCTTCGATCAGAGCCTCACATTCAACACAGCTCCACGAAACTTGGGTCCATATGGACACATGAAAAGTCTGGTACCGGTACGTGCCCATCTCTCGCCCAACCAGCTGCTCGCAGCTCACATAAAAACAGATGGACTCCCTCGTCTCACTAACGCCCGCCTGGCCGCCCGCCATACTAGACGCCGACTCTCGATCCATCGCCTCGCTGCCTATGCGGAGAATAAGGCAACCGCTATGGAGCACTGAGGACTTCAGAGCACGACGGCATTCGCGGGCAGTGCCCGGGGTTCATGTGGGGACGTGGGGTGTGAGTTTGTTTCCTTTGACGATCAAGAGGAAACTGAGGTATACTATGTCCAATGTGCAGAATCGGATAGGCCACACACTAGGAACGGTGAAGAAGCGGTTTACGAGGATGTTTGTTCAGGTGCTTATGCCGAGGATGAATGATGATGATCTGTGAATTATTATTGACCTTATGAGATTTCTTTACCCTCTCACTATTCTCTTAAAATTTTCACGTCTATGGACTGTTCGATACACCACACACCTACACACTCATTCGCTTCTTTAAACAATGTACTTCTATAACCTATCTCACAAGAGTCTGTATCATTGATTGTCCGGAGCCAACCAACCTGCTACGAAACTAGGGGTACGAACACTCACACATACGCCGCTGTCTTCCCTTATCCGATGACATCGGCGCCGGTGGTGTCATAGGTACACCTCACCATCGTCTTTGATCTATAATAGTATTCGAACCCCCAGGACCCACCATCAACCCCCCAAATGTTCAACGTGCGCGTATGTTTCACATACATCATAACCCCCTCATCACCGCCTCACTGCTCACCCATCTCACAGCTCCTTGAAACGAGACTTGTATACTAAGAGCACAAAGAAGAAGATTGTTCTTCAAACGCACATGGATCTAACGAATACCATTCATTTATCTTACATTATATACAAGTACTTGCTCCGCCCATCTGCCAGGTAAGCCTCCCGCGCGGCAGACCTGATGATCGAATCGAGAATCAGCTCCCACTGGCAGACCGTGACCTCGACGGATAATAACCAGCTGAGCTCGCTTACTGTTGTTTTAATGGTGTTTAAAACCCGCCAACGTCCACTCTAACTACCTTCAGTGCTGAAAGTATGGCACAGTAATGGAAAGGTATCATCGACAACACCTTCTAAAACTTGTCGTTGGCCCAGTGCTCACTTCCATCAAATTCTGTTCCTGAATCGTTATATACTCAAACCACCAACGATAATCTTCCCTCGAGATCATGTTTTGAAATTTGCAGGTGGAGATCTAGTACAAGCACATCTGAGTGAGTAGTCAAACTTGCCTTTCCTCGAGAGATCGTACAAGTGTTCATCCGCTGCCATTTCGTCGCGCTCATTGAAGAAACAATAAATCAATCTCCACATACGAGGCTAGTGAATCATAAGAGGCTCTCATCAAGCCATCCTTGCTGATGGGACCCAGGGGTACCGCATCGAGCTTCCATGCAATGGACTTGGCGAACATACCCACGCAAAGTCCAAGCAATACTAGTTCGAAAGAGTAGGCCACGCCTTAGTCAGCGCCTGACCTGGAATGTAGTCCATAATAACCAAGAAAACATCGTCCGATTTTATCACGCGGCAGATGCGAGGGACGGGAATGGTTGAGCTTGCAAACACCAGGTTGAGCGCGTTGACCTCCGCTCACCACACGTCACTTTGATCAATGATGACCGTCTTCAGCGTCAATCATTTCACGCAGCACCTTGGGTCTCCTTCTCCTAGCTGTGGAGAATTCAGCTCTCGCTCATTGATCTCCTGGTCATAAGATAATAGGGCTGCTAAAACTACTTTGCTAAGTTTGCTTCCGGTTTGTGAAAGTAACATAACTTACAGCGACGATTATTCCACAGTTCTTCCGACTGTAGCTATGTATTGCTTTGCTTTGCTACTATGTACCTGTGAAAGGACAAGTCAAACGCATCCGCGCTACAATGAGGCGAAGTTATCGATGTTGGAAATGGCAGAAAACCAAATGGACTCCTAGGAACCAGGATTGCCGTGCGTCGTATTAGTAAGTCAAGGAAAGCCATTTTTACTATTACTCACACGGCGTGTCGTGTATAGGATGGCACTGCATGAGATGGGCCATGGCGATGGCGAGCAATCTGGAGAATGTTGTGAATGCGATTCTGGCAATACCTCGGTCCTCCAGCTCCAGCTCCAGTGTAAGAGGGACGACGGCTGTGAAAAGTGATACATAGTCGTCAAATATAGATTTAGACAACAAACACAGTCCGTATCCAATGGGAATTGGGAAATGTCGAAATGGGAAGATTTTGTCAGGATGGTGATGGCATCTATTTCAAGGAGATAATCAACTGATGGAAGCCTCCGACTTGTGACCATGGTCTTTATTAACTTTCCACATCAGGTCTCTGATGAATACCCACCACTACATTTCATCCACTGACTATGGAGGGGTCAGAGTGAGTTTTCTTTTGCCATTGTACTGCTATACTCCCAGACTAACATTCAAAAAGTTTATGGCACTTTACAGGTGAGAACAGCCTAGTATACTGTTGCATGGCAGTCTTCAGTAACGTCTCGCGTTCTTGTAGTCGTGCGGACACAGGGCATGCACCTCATGCGCCCCGAGAAAGCCTGGCGGCCCATAGTCACCGTTGAAATCGACAAACACCACTACCACGAGACTATCATGGGAGTTGATGGCCAGAACCCGAATCTCAAGGAACGCTTCGAGCTGTACGTACTCACACTAGAAATTTTACATCACTGCTGACCTGAGCGATTATGTCCAGACACGAAGTGCACAATGCCTCTCGTGTCGACATACAGGTCTGGCATCGTTCTCAGCGCAAGAAAAAGGCCAAAAAACGTAACCTTGTTGCTTCCGTATCACATACTCTCGGAGAAATTATGCGACAGCAGGCAGAAGAACGTACAAAAGGTGAGTCTTTCTACTTTGCTTAGCCTGCTAAACTCTTACCTGGTCTGATCTGGAAGAAGTCAAACTTCGACTACAATGTCAATCCACGACCAAACATGCCATCTCAAGTCGAGGAAGACCACAGAATGGTGCGGCGATCCTTCTCAAGATTCATTCACCTGCAAACATGAAGGAATTGTTGGAAATCACGGATGATAGTCGGGAAGCGGAGTCATCGAGTTTGGGGGCTGGGTCTTGTGAGTTCCCAAGTCTCTATTCGCTCAACGGAGCACGTCAAACTAATGCGCTACAGCTCCAAACGATTCAGAATCGCCTCCCATGCTCCCATCACCCACAGGCAATACCTGGCAAGGTCCAGATGGAGCAGTTACGAACCTGCGTCGTCAGCAGCGTGGCTACTGCATCAATTCCGACGACGAGATCTACTCTGACGAGGATGACGACGCCTCAAAACCACCCGTATTTTCCGATGGAGGCTCCTGCCATGGCAACAACGACTTCCAAGATGATTCAACTCTTCATGATGACGACCGGATGTTCATCCGTGACCTGTCACCGTCCACAGCTTCTGGGGTGAGAGAGTGGATCCACACGATATGTCCGTCGTTACTTCCACAATATACGGAGAGGTTATCGCCAGATATGATTTTCCTGGAGAGGGTGTTGTCGACTTTCACAATGTATAACGAGCTAAAGAGTAAGCAGTTCGAGACGGTGTTTGAGAGGTTACAAGCAGAGTGGACGTACGTCGGAGGCGTTGTAAGTTTCTCGTCTTTCTTTTCTTGCACTTCTTTGTTGACCCAATGACCCTCTTTTTTCCATCCCAGCTTATAGCACTAGCTGCGTAGGTACAGTCTTTCTATCTTCATCACCAACTAAAATGCCCTTCGACAGCGTCAACACCGCGGTCTTCGCCATTCGTCCCGATAAAAACATCAAAGTTGAAGCCTATGCCCGCAGCGCCAACGCAGCAAGCAGCATCTGCTCCGGCCTCGGTATCGCATGTGATGCCTGGTTCCTTCTGCGCTACAACTGGGCAGACCTTCACACCTTCAAGGCACGTCTTCCTACCTTTCCTCTGACTCCTCCCTCCTCCTGATCCACCATCTTTCATCTCTCTTCCTAGAACCGCGCCCTTGACGTCTACTCCTCCTACTTCTTCTTTGCCCTCTCTGCTCGCGTGCCCGCCCTCTGCCTATTCTTCTCCGCCATAGCACTAACAATCTTCATGGGCCTTGTCGCGTTCGAAGTTTGGCCAACCGCAGTTCTCATAATGTGCTTCGTCATCGGGCTTGTGATGACATTGCAGTTCCTCGTCTTTGGCGTGCATTGGTGCATGATGAGGGTTGCGGGTGCGATGCGGTGGGTAGTTAGGCTTTGGGGTACGGTGCTTGGGTCTGGGAAGGGTTCCCGAACAGCAAGAGTGATGAATAGTGAGATGGACAATGCATCAGTGGAGACAGCTGGGTGATGTTCTTTCTTCTTTGGGCTGCCCATGATGATTTTTTCTCACTTTAGGCTCTGTATTGTTGCTACATCATAATATATCTTTTGCATCACGTCCATTGCATGGTACAAAACTGTGTTATTCATCTGTTCAATGCTACTGTTTGAGCTGGCAACGTCTTTGAATTGTGCTGTGTCTTGAAGTGTGCTATGTCTCAAAATAGACTTGTGGAAGTGGCCACTGCTCCGCATGGCAATACTCGGATCACTGCTGGTCCCAGAATCTGTTTCTGCTAGAAAAAGTGTTAAAGAAACATGTCATGCTGTTTCTTTTGGAAAAAGACACTTTGCTTTGTCAAAAAACTTTTTCCACCAGAAAAAGGTGCATAAGAAATGGCATGACACATTTCTTTTACACTATTTCCTGAGGAAATATTTTTGGCTGCCAGCAGTGGATGTAGATGTTTTGGCTGATTGTATGTAATTATAGATGGCTGCCCTTTTATGTAAAATGGCAACCCACCTTCCTCCCTAATTGGCAGGCCAGGAACTGCTCAGATTCCTCTGTCATAGTGGTAAACCTTGTTACCTGACCTCCCACCTACCACTACACACCTTCACTAAGTCACATGATCCTTCCTTCCCTTTATGGACTTGTGGAAGTGGCCACTGCTCTGCCAGGCTATACAGTCAAATGTATGTAAAAACTCCTTCTCATAAGAACTCAGGGTGTTTGCATATTTTGTTCTAAGTTTGAACAGCCTTTGATTAGAACACAGTATGCAAACTCAGCCAGTGCCCATATCAGGCCTGCCACTACCAGCTTGGGTAGCTTTCCCTGCTTGGCAATGCCATCAAATGCCCTGCTTGGCAATGCCATCAAATGCCCTGCTTGTTGTTCCGCACACCAATCAAAACCCCTTCCTTTATTGGTATTATACCCAATGCCTGCTCACTGTTCTATGCATCCATCAGGGTTAGGGTTATCAGGGGGGAAAAAGATGTAGGGTTGAAACAGGGTTGGAAAATTTGCAGGGTAGTATGGCAGTAGGATGGCAGGGTAGGATGGCAAAGTAAGATTGGCAGCATGAGATAGAAAGAGGATGACAGGATAGGATTGAAGTAGGATGGCAGAGTAGCAGGGTAGGATTGCAGTTGGCAAAGTAGGGTGGCAAAGTAGGATTCGCAGGATAGACATGACAGAGGATGATAGGGTAGGATTGAAGTAGGATGACAGAGTAGGATTGGAGTAGGATGGCAGGGTAGCAGGGTAGGATTGAAGTATAAGAACAGGGTGGTAGGATCCAGAGTAAAGACTGCATAAGATGAGACAAAAATATGTAAACATGCATAAAGCAACAGGCATATCTAATTATATCCCTCTCTGTCAGGGGACTACCCATTTTGTCCCATTTTGTGCATTTCTCCTTTCAGGTGATCCTTTGATCGCACATCTCCGGAGACTGATCCCATCAAGGCATACTCCG
>JAGGAS010037802.1:0-10260 GCA_017657355.1 Termitomyces sp. K1Ac | reverse complement strand
GGAAATTGAACCATAGCAGAGGTTTATCTGCTGGCAGAGTCCACTGCAGTGGTGTCGCACAGCACATTGTGCACCAGCCGCTCCCCTGTATTCTACAATACATTGTATGTGTTCTGCTACAGTATGGCAGACTCTGCTGGACCTGTATGGCACTACACAAAACAGACTCCACTCTACTGTATGACACAGGACATATGTATGTCTCTATGTGCCTTGAAATGATTAACAATGTGATCAAACAGGTTGTCCATTGAGGTTGTTGGTTTGGGAATGCCAAGTCAATGTGCAGAAGGCAACATCTGCATCTTGCTGTACTGAAACAATAATCTAGTATTGATGGGCAATATGCACCATCTAGCAAGGTACACCTTCCAATCTTGGCACAAACAACTAATGTTGACATTGTGTGTAGTTGCCTGCCATCTCTCAAACAGGTTGTCCATTGAGATTCTCAGTTTTGCAATGCCAAGTCACTGTGCAGAAGGCAACATCTCCATCTTGCTGTACTAAAACAATAATCTGGTATTGAGATGGACAATATGTACTGCCTAGCAAGGTATGCCTTCCAATCTTGCCACAAACAATTAATGTTCACATTGTATATAGTTGCCTGCCATCTCTTCAGCACCAACCTTTCCCCTCCCCTCAACCTTGTTGGCTGCCAAAAACAAATTACTCCATACACCGAACATGCAAACACCCCGTATCCTTTTGATCTTTTTATATTTGTCTGTGCCAATGTACTAAAGTCATGTATTTATCTATCCATTTACTACAATACTACCATCGGATTCTGCAGTTTGTGTCAAATGGTTATTAATTGTCTCACTTAGTGGGGATTGCCCATAATAGCAAGTATTACCGGGAAGCTGACAGCTGCTCAAGGATAAAGGTGGTTGTCATACCTAGACAGGATTCATACCTGCTTGCTTCTGCCAATATAAACATTCTGATGGTATATGACCGAAAGATGTCTAAACTTTGAAACTGCTAGCACAACAGCAGAATCACCATCCTGGTCACCTTAGTATGGTTGACAGTTCTACTCGAGTGAGCAAGGATAAAGTGGTCATCATACCAAGGCAGAATTTATACCTGCTTGCTTTTGCCAATATAAACATTCTGATGATATATGACCAAAAGGTGTCTAACCTTTGAAACTGCTAGCACAATAGCAGAATCATCATCCTGGTCATCTTAGTATAGTTGACAGTTCTGCTCAAGTGAACAAGGATTCAAGTGGTCATCATACCCGGGCAGAATTTATACCTGCTTGCTTTTGCCAATATAAGCATTTCTGATGGTATATGACCAAAAGGTGTCTAACCTAACTGCTAGCAGAACAGCAGAATCGTCATCCTGATGTCCCCGGCTACTAGTGAGAAACCAATAGATGGAATTTTACATCAGATGGTTTTGATCAGACTGGGCTCGCAGTTCCATGACACCAATTTTGATGCATCTGCTCCATGTCACATTTTCTGATATGTATGCCTGACTGTACCATAATCCTCAGCCTGTGAAGGAAGCTAGAATTCATCATGGCTACCGATGTATATATTTATTTATATGCTCCCCTGCAATTCTGACTCATATCTTATTCCTGTCAATACCAGGAATTATAATGTCTTCTCTGAATTGCAACAATTACCTGATGCAGCTCATCCTCAATGTCTCCAGAGATGTTGAAGAAGTCTCGAAAGGTCTCGGAAGAGCATGCGGCGGAGCTCTCAGCTAGTGGAAGCGGAAGATCCGAGAGGTGGACTGGCATTTACGTCGAGAATTTTCCGCTTGATTAAAGATAGACTCGTCAGTCAGTCCATCTACCGTCACGGTCTACCTGTCTGAAAGTAGGCAAACTGTTTCTATATGCGGCTGGGCTGCTGCTGTGGGCTGGTCAGTCCGACTCAGCGTCAAATGTCTGTAAGAGTCTAAGAGATGAGCTGAGAGCTCTTCCACCTCACCTCGACACATGCGTAACATCCGCATTTCTCTCGACTTCATCTGATATTGCATTGTAGCTTTTGGCTTCCGTGACGAGAACCCAACCTGGCAGTCGGTCGTCAATCGTCACATGGCGCCACGACAAAGCTCTACATGGCGTTTCAAGTGAAGGAAGTTAGCATCCAGTACAAATAGTGCGAGCATACCATGCATAAGTATGTCCATATATATTACTTGGGCAAAGCAATCGTACTAATTGGTATTCAACGGGCGGATTTAGGCTCGTAAAAATCTGAACAGAACGGAGAGGCCGGTGTAACGATTTCCCCGGGCTATGAATCTCAGCTGTGATCTGAGATCTCAGATAAGTACATACTTATGCCCGTAATTACATACTCGGGGTCAGCGTTCACCTGCCACCTGGCAGGTGTCAGGTTCCATGGGAACTCGTATATCCTTTGTTTGAAGTTTTTTCCCACTGGCTCAAGTGCTAGGTGCTAGAGCGTCGCTGGTCAGTAACCTGGTATGAGTGTATTGACCCGAATACCTTGATGTTGACTGGAATCTGAGTCAGTACTTGAACCAGGTGTCGACTCGAGATAATGCCAATTGAAAAGTTCACGGGGAAATAATCTACGCACTGAGTGCAGTCTACTTAAGCGCTTATATACTAGTACTAATTTATACTACGTATAAGTACTAGTAGACACGGAGGCTATCCTATCCCGTCCTACATTTAGATGGTAAACCGGTGACAGCGGCGCTTTTGGTAAGTACTTTACCTGCTACTTACCTTACTTGGCCTCACATTGACATAGTCATAAGTCTACAGATAACTCCAGTTTAGAGATGAAAATTGTTCGTTTACATCAGGCTTTCAAAACTTCATTGATATCAGGGCAGAACCATCCACGCGTGGACGTTCTTGTATGAGACTAAGTATCGCTATTGGTCAAGAAACCGACATTTTTGGGGAGTGTGCTTTTTGGAGATATGCATATGGTCGCACCAGGTCGCACCCCACAACCAACTGGCCACATGCACAAAACTTCTGATACTAAGATTGTATTTATGATGACTGCCAAGGCCACCGGGAGCTAAGTATTCGAGTTCACCTGTCATTGGTCAAATATGAATCGAGGTGAGCAGCGAGTATCGAAATCTGAAGGACCACCTCTCGATGGAAGATTATATGCCTCGGAGCTTTATGATTGGCAATACTACCACAATCCTACCCAGGTCGCATTCTTGTACTCTGCAGGAGAGTCTGACCTCCACACTATCACCTATGAAAAATTCGTTCCCGCGATACATCGTGCTGCACGATTTGTTGCTGGCATAATCGGCATCAATATCTCAGAGGATCGGACTGATTATCCAGTCGTGGCCATTCTTTCAGCTGCCGGTAATTTTCCAATGATTTGTCTGAAGACTTGACTTTCTGACAATTTTCTACCGCAAGATACAATTTCTGTCTTCACCACTTTGATTGGCATGCTCCGTCTCGGAGTTGTCTGCTTTCCGATTTCGCCCCGATTTTCTTCGTCTGTTGTAGCACATTTGTTGCAGAAGGCAGGCGCCACCGAAGTGCTAGTTGACGGACATAATCCCCGCTTATTTCAAGTCGTAACAGATGCCCTTGTGGAGTTAGATAAGCAGCATGGCGTTGGGACTGCCACCCCGCTTCCCAATCTACACGCTCTTCCCCTATATGATGAGATATACGGTGATTGCGACTACTTTGAACCCTTGCCAAAGAGGATATATCCTCTATCGTCCATTGCTATGTTTGTCCATTCTTCGAGTATGTCGCAGTTCTCATCCAGCACACTGACTAAAAGCTGCTGCCAGATTCCGCATCTGATTACCCCAAGGCGATCCCATGGACGGTTGAGTTCATCTTAACGACTATGATGATACCTGGTATGGCGTTGACTATCCTCTAGTCAAGCACGCTTTGGCTTATAACCTTCAAGCGAAAAGTTGCCATGATCTTTCTGAGACAATCTTTAGCTGCCACAGCATCGAGCTTTTCCATCCCGTCGGACTTCATTTCTTATTTTGGCTCGTCAGTCTTTGAACTTCTCCATACCAACTCATTGAATAAAAAACAACTTCTTAGCCGGCCTATGGTTTGAAGCTTGCTGTTTTCAAACCATCAGTTCCGGCCATCAGTCCCACATCTGAACTTGCCTTTCAAGGCATGCGAGACACTGGAGCTCATTATGTCGTGACACATACTAGATTTTTAGAGGTATGAATTCATTCAGGAGATCCTCCTCTGTCCCATCATTGATTCTTACCAGGAGTGGTGGCAGGATCCGCAAAAACTATCGTATTTGACAACCTTCCAAGCCGTGGTGTGTAGATGGTAACTACACGATTGAATTTAGATCTCTGAGCGCATGTCCCCAGATATACGGAGGAAAGCTTCTTAAGCAATCGGTTGGCAACTACCTGACTAGTCAAGGCGTTAAGCTCTGTGTATTATATGGCTCGTGAGTGAGACATTGAATATGTTTGTTTATGACTTCAACTGAGTCTTGCCGCTATACATCAGTACGGAAAGTGGTCTCCTCAGCGCCATGCCTTCTGGTAGTCCATTCGATTTCAACCCCCCACATCTCAACGTATTAATTGGTAGCTAGACCCTCAAGGCCTAGAATGGGAGTACTTCCAGCTGAATCCACAATGCACATTCCATTTTGTTAATCAGGGTGACGGTTCTTTCCTTGTTGTGGTGATGGTTCGTACTCTTCCTCGATCATTTCAGCAGAAGTTCGGGATATCGTGAAACAGGCAACGGAAGGTCATCGACCCCCTACAATTAATACACAGATCATGGGCCAAGATGCTTGCTCTACCAGTGATCTTTTGGCTCCTCACCCTACTAAGTCAAATCACTGGAAGGTCATAGGTAAATATCTTACGGAGTTCTTTTATCTTGTGATATTATCTCTATTTTTTGATCAGGTCGCCTGGATGACCAAATCATGCTCCTTACAGGAGAAGTTGTGAGTTGTTCGCGTTGTGGAACACAACTATATTGACCAACTCATCTTATAAAATTAGATCAATCCTGTTTGTTTTGGTGACATCCTGTTTTCCTGGTTTAAAAGCATATATAGCTCAACGTTGATACAGAAAACATCTTATGCGAGAGCCCGGATATCAATGCAGCAGTGATATTTGGACGCTCACGTATGTGCCTAGGTGTTCTATTGGAACTATCTGTTACCATAGACCATCATGATGTTCATGCAATAGAAACAGCTCGAAATCTGGTCTGGCGAGTATTTTGTTAGGCTCAACGTTCTACTATGTTTCTCAAATTGCCCAGGCCAGTCATCGAATCGATGAATCTATCTGCACCTCAGAAATGTCATATTGCATGTGATGTAGCAATTTCTGCGCCCGCTTTGACACTCGCAGTACAATTACTCAATGGGCCTCAACAGATGATAATATTCGTACAAGCTGATAAGCCACTGCTTTATAACCCCAAAGGATATCCAAGGAGGCCTGCGGCACTCCTGCAGTATCAAACCGAGATTGACAACTGTTATAGAGGATTTCACGACCCGTTGTTAGTTAAGAATGTTGCCACAGCAAAGTAATTGGGGCCGGTATTGGATGAGCATCTTTCTGGTTTCCCAACTGATTACCTTCCTTCGTTGGATAAATCCCTTGCCAAAGACATATGTAATGCCATCCCACATCTAGCTATAGCTCGTTTGTTTTCTCAAAGTAATCCATTTGCAGTCCACTGATCCGAGAATACTCATATGTTGTAAAGAAATCACTCTGGCATAGACTCAGTATCTTGTGGCTGATAGAGGCATCCTACGCAATCCTAATCCTCTTGAGCCTCCGTTCGTTCCTTTGTGACTTTCACTTCCATCAATTGGATTTCCTTATGCATAATGATCAATTCAAAAACTTTTTGAATGTACTCACTGCTTACCGTAGTCGGATTCATGTCATTTTTAGGCCTAAAGAGGGGAAGTCCTGCTTCGTTAATCGTGAGGTGATTACTAGCGCCCGCCGCTGATGGGATGCGATGGGAGTGTCCCCTATTTTCGTACAGGAACACACTCCCATGAGGCAACGCGACGCTAACAAGACCCTCGGGTCTCTGGAAGTAAAACCGAGCGTTGAGCCTAAGCTTTAAGCTTCAGATTTGACACAAAACTGTGTGATTCGCTTACATTGCCATGAGGGAGTTAACGTAGATCCCAGAGAGTGTTAATCTCAAAGCAAAGAAGAGGAAGTTTGTTGGCATTGAAATATACTGTGCCACAAGGCATATCATCAGCCTCAATTACCAGTGCTTCCATCAACAGACTCACAAATATGGTAGAAAGAACCGAGAAAAGACTTAACATATGTCAGCACTAATTGCTGGGGGTTGAGGTCAGAGGAACATACGTTACTATAGCGCCGGTATTCAGTGCATATGCGGACAAAACAGCCGCGTTTGTCTCTGCCCTGTTCAACAATTACCCTGAAGGCACGGCAATTCTATGCCACTGAGATATTACCAGTCCAACCTTTTTCCTACCGAGGACAAGGCATAAATAAGTGCAAGACAAAGGAAGAGATCGATGACCGATGAAACGGTGAAAGCTGAGACTACCGCCCACTTAAGTGCGGTGAATCAGTAATTAGAATGTGGAAAGTATGAAGAACACAGACACGGAATGGCACGCGCAACAAGTCGGGGAAATGCTGTACGTGCGAGCTGTTTGGTACTTTTGTAAAACTTCTGAATGTGATTTAAAAGAGCACTTACATCTTCAAAGGAAGATCTACCAGTATGTAAATTTTTTTGTCAGTTTACCTTGAGGGATATGATAAATCGAGATTGAACCAACATATATTCAATGCTATGACCGAGCTTGTCAGTGGCTTCCCTTCAACTTCAGCTCTGTACACACCAAGGCCAAAGAGGATCGAGATCGCCTAGAGGAAACATTTTTAAAACAATAGAATCAACTTTTTGAAGGAATGGATCACTAATGGTATAAACACCACACGGCGGTATCGATTGTTTGCTAACACTGAAGTGAAAAATCAGTATGATTGACTGTCAAGCCAGGGAAGACATTGTACGTTGCCAAAGGCGCAATGAATATAATCTGCAAAAAATTTAACATGAAAAGCTAGGAAACCTTTGGAAGCTTCTTGATGCGCCACTTACATTTCTGTGAGATTAGTGATGAGAAGCTAAATCAAATACCAATTAGGATAAACTCCTAAATCATGGGTTTTCAGAAAGTTACATCTAGAGCGACGTTCACCTCGAAGCAAATGTTGGTCTAGTCCACTAGTAGCAAAGTTGAAATGGACGAACAGTATAACTCCAAACGAGATCGACAATGGTGATTGGAACTCCTGGGCGCGAGACGAGATAGAAGTAAATGGTGTGCGAAGCCATTGCAGCCTGGACTACGAGTATGGTCCTAAAACAACAATCTGTAAGCGTTCAAACGGGAACATCTGTAGAGGTGCCAGCTAACCATAGGAAAAGAACCTAGCCAGAGTAAAAATAAAAATGTCAATCAACAAGGAATATTGTAAGGAGACATCTCATTTCACAGTAAATTTGTTTAGAAATAGGATTTGCTTGGTTGTTTGCACAAATATCGATGTCTGTACTGTGGCGATTCCCAGTAACCTGACTGCGAAGTTAGTCAACACTAAAGAGAAAGGACGGCACTGACATGGTCAAGACAAGGGTCCCGACGAGTGTTAAACCCAACGTAGAGTCCAGTGGGGCTGGGGAAGCCATAGTGGGAGAACACGCTGGAAGAAAATCAGGTCGAAAACACCGTAGACCCAGGTTTAAATACCAGGTGACCTACAACTTACAACAGTTCCAACGGTTCATGATGCATCATGCATGATGATCAACTGTGGTGTGGACTCCTTCTATTTGTCCTTTGTTGGGTAATATAGATGATATCGTGATGGTCTCCACTTGGCCCACATTTGGAAGTACACACGATGGACTCAGTCGCTTTTGTTTCAAGAACCTGTGTAAAATCAGGTGATTGCTGAGAAGTTAACAAACTTGAATTAGGCGCTCGATTTCCATGAAATGAGATCCTCGTGTTGCCACATGGTCACACGTTTAGCTAGTATCGACACAGGTTGGCTAACAGTTCACTGAGATCAGCCATAGGAATGACCGAGTGATCCACAAGTTTCAACGGCAGGAGATATCCATCCGTTGGGATGACCAACTTCGATTCACAGAATTTCAAAAGGTATAAGTATACTGACTCTTGCCAAGATGAGCGTGCGGTGAACAAGACCGCGTGTGATGCATTGATGACTGGCAGCAGAATTTTACTCCGAGTTGAAGGTAGTATGCACTGTGCATGTGCTCAGCCGGGGTAGTTATGCTCCCGCCGACATCGTCGGACCAAATTGGACTTATCAGTCAGGCCTGAAAGAGTTTCGTTCCGAAGTTCAAGTCAGCGAATTCATGTTAATGTATACACTTGGTTAATTGGGAGACGAACTTGCTTTGAGATTTCACCGTATCACTCGACTCATCGTGCTGGCCACGAGTGCTCCGCCGCCTTCCTCTCAATGAACTTTGATTGACCGTATCTTGATTCATCTCCCAAACAAAGTGCTCCAACTCCATTTTGCTAGTTGAACCCATGACACTTTTCCAAAGGCTGAGTTCTTTCTTTTGCTCTCACGGTTCCTATTTTGAGTCTCGAGTGTTGCTTTTGATTACGTTACTGTGTTGGGTACCCCTTGAGGGTTTCGCGAGTATAAGTCTATACCAGTATGGCTGTGGGCCTGGATCAGGCACTGTGGGATGGAGGTGTCGGTATTAGTGATGAGCATTAAATATGATCTTTGTGTACATGCACGTATGCCTGTGAACGTATTGCATAACGCCGGGACTGCAGAGTGATGTGCAATTGTGGAACCGGGACACCGATGAACATATGTGCGTGCACTAGCCCGGAGGATTTTCATCTGCGAAGAATTAAACTGGGTCAAGAGGGGATTGTAAACATCACTCAACTGTCAGGTCGTCTATTTGCATGTTGCCTCGTTGTTTCCCTGCCATGTCCCGGCAACCTTCAACGTCTGACTCATGCGGTGGAGAAAGGCAGAAGGCCGGGGCGGGGGCTAAAGAATGATCGGTTGAAAGGAATTGGCGGGGAGTATAGTGAGAGTTTTGTTATCGCATTAGGGTCATGAATCACAAGGTTTCCGCAACCCAATTAACTCCCTTGTTTACTGTGATATCAAATGCGCCACCGGGGTCGAATCAGCATTCAAGAATCGTGGATGAGGCGTCTGAATCTGTATTTGAGTTCTAAATAGATGAGCCTGTCGGATAGTCAAGTCAGTCCATTGCTTCACGTGGACCAGGTCTACCTTTCTCCACATGAGAAATAAAGCTAAGCTCAAAGTGGACAGCGGCTGTATAAGAACGTTGTGGTGGGATGGCTCAGAGTAACTCCTACACATCAAGTGCAACATCAATCTTGAAATGATTATTTTGATAGATTCTTGGAGAACCAATCAGCCAGGGCATAGGGTCAAACTCGAGATCATGAAGAGCAAGAGGGAATCCTACTCAAATCAGCATGTGAAAGCTGATTGCAACCGGAGAAATATATTTGTCTTTCCCTGTTTGTGTGAATTGCGCAATCTCAATGCGCAGCATGTCAAAAATTTGGAAGCCCATAGAACAAAGCCCAGGCTCTTCAGACCCTGATGGGGATACGGTATCGCATGCCCCGTCCCTTTCCTCGAACAGGGTCGCGACAAGGACCTCCAGCCGAGCGAAACAGTTTGCATTCAAGAAGGATGCGCGTAGAACAAGTCAGTCTCAATGGTAATAAGATCCGGCAGAATGGATGATGTTTGGATTTAAGACGGAGAAATCGAAAAGGCATCGTGGGATGACGTTGGAGTTGAGACAGCAATGGACAGGAGATCAAAGTACCAAAGTTTGCTCGAAACAAGATCATCAAGAATATAGTAACCCACGATTTTAGGAATTCTTATCTAATACACTCCATTTGGTTCGTGATCCAAACAGTGGCTGTCCTCACATCACCACATCCCTCCACATCCTTCTCATTGCAATCCTCCCGGGCTCCCGGTTGCCACCATCAAGATGCCCCGTAAGTCCCCTCCCACCCTTTTTGTCTTCCCAGCCCCCCTCAGTATTCTTATCCTCCCTGGCCCCTTATAAACACAGGGCTCGATACCGATTGGGGTGGACAAATAAAATAAAAAATAAAAAATAAAAATAAAAAATATTCAAAGCAGTAGGAA
>JAGGAS010037801.1:0-10322 GCA_017657355.1 Termitomyces sp. K1Ac | reverse complement strand
ATGATGTACATGAGTATGAAAACGTTGAGTCGATAAGATATTTCTCGGACTTATTACATAATAACTTGAAATAAGTGTCAGCTGCAGTCCACGTCATAAGCCTAAAGTACTGGAGAGAGTACGATTCTTAAGATGCAGAGTCGATGTCCGTTTCCGAAGACCTATCCTCAGTTCTCTGTCTCCGATATCGAGGGTTACTGCGAGTACCGAATAGATAATTGGCGCTTGTCGCGCGATGGCAGGGGTTCTAAGGTGACCGGCACCGTGTTTGCTAGTCTGCAAGATGTGACATTGGTCTTGTTCAATGTTCTTCTCTACTGGAAGGTGCGGACGGTCAAACTTTTCACAACGGGAGCTTCCTTAAATTTAACAAGCATGGATTCAGTTCCGGACTATTCCAAGCTCAATGATGGCAGTCGTGCTCCCCTTAATCTTGCTATGGTTTAGATCACGCCAAGTTCTTCATGGTGCGGAAATGTTTGTTAAACTTTCACGCTGACGCTCATGATCGTTGGCTTAGAGTCAGTGATTGTCATTCCAACGCATGGTATCCAACTAGAGACACATCGAGGACTCCTCGGACGCCGACTTTTTTCATCACGACGCTTCATAGGACTCGCCGCTCTACAGGATGTTGTTATTCACGAAGGTTTGAGGGGCTGGAATGTTCGCTTCTATCTTGCGGCCATAAAATTCACAGCTCCGAGTACGATCTCCCTGGAAATCGCCTATCAAGTGAGTCCATTTGGTAGGAAATGGAAAACGATATGACGAATTTGATTGCCCTAGAATTTGCTGCCCCAGCAACCTGTACTCATCTATATACGTCACAGTATCCAAGAACGACTGTTTAGATCGATGTCCTGTCAGAAGCAGACCACCTCACCGCGCCAATGATATATAGCCAAGACTTTCATGCCTGCTACTATCACGAAGATGCTCTTGAGAGTTCTCACTCTCGTAGGCGCTTAACAGGTCATCATAACCCTCATCGTCTCCCTCCTCAGCTGAGCTTTCCCTCCCTCTGACAGTTTCCCTCTGATCGCTGGGAGACTTCCGTGGCCGTGGTACTGAGGAGGCCTTTCTGACCCGGGTTTCGTGATGGTTTGTCGAAGTTCTTTTGGGATGTTCTTTTGTTTCGGCCTCGGCGGACGCCTTCCGCAGGCGACGTGGGGATTTCGAGGAGATTGTTGTTAAGCTATGGGTGTCGTATGCTTTATAACTGGAGACTCTTGGCGTTGTGACCGCTTCGTTGTCATCCGATGGCCATTCCACTGTGAGGTGTTTTGAATTCGGTAGCTTCCGTTCCATATCATGTGGACTGTTTTCAAAATTGAGGTCGAGGGGTCGAGGAGCATGACGTTTAGTTTTTAAACGAGGACTCTGAGACAGTGTCTGACTTCCAGACCAATCCCAAGTATCCTCGACTTCAGAGACCAGGGGAGCAGTTTGACCTGTCAGCCTGACAGCAGAGAATCCCGGATCTTTCATTTGGACCCTGTTCTTATGAGGTTCTTGAATGACTGTCGAACTGCGAGGCTGGGATGTCGGTGAAGCTGAGTCTACCTTTTTCATATAGAAGTCAATTTGATCTGAGAATGGTGCACTAAGGAGTCCCCGGTCAACAGACATAGCAGGTGAATGTCCTTGGCGTCTGGAACTTGGAGCCATAGGCGATACTGACTTACGGTTAAGAGGAATGCGTCGACTCGATGTTCCAGTATCCGAATCCCAATCACTTCGGCTGGACTGTGCAGATCGCAAAGTGTTGGACGGAGGCAGCGATGAAATCGAGGACACAGAATCACGATGTATACTATGACCCTTGAGTCTCATGACATCTGCCCATTGACTATTGCCAGGCGCGGGGGAACTTCCTGCTGATCGCGATACAGGCCGGATGGGCGGAGAGGTGATGAATGTCGATGGACTCAGAAGCAGCGGCCGTGGCCCTGCCCTAACCTTAGACCGTGAGGGCAAAGTCCATGTAAGGGCAGCAAGTGATGCTTGTAATCTATGGGTCCTGTCAATCAACCCGTCTTCACGGTTCTCCTCCTTGAGACTCTCTGGTATATTGTGTCGAGAACTAAAGTAATTTTGAGACTGTCGGAAATGCTGTGATCTGGGAAGGGAGTTCACTCCATTTCGTCCCATAGAAGGATCATGGGCTTCATCGTTACTCATGGGGTGTTCTCCCTCACGAGCCCCGAGTGGAGAAATCCGACAACGCTCCTGCCCATTGGATGAAGGTGACCGGTCCCACGAACCCATGATGCTTTTTGCCCGCCAATTGCTACTGACCTTGGCTATGGCAGCCATAGTATCCGAATCTCTGATTTTATCGGCATAAGCCCAGATGTTCGATGTTGGGTCTGAGCTAGAGTTACTGATAGAGGGTGAAAAGGGGTTTGTTGAAGATGAGGGTGGAAGGCTAGGAGAGGGCGGTGGCTCCATTGAGGTCTGATTTGTTATCCCTCTCAAAACTGTAGTTGCTAATCTTGATGTTAGGCTAGGCGCAGCAATGATCGAAGGTTCTGTTTTATTGTTGTCTTCATGACTTGTTTCTTCTGTTGATTTATCCTCGTATTCTTCAGGTGAGATATCAGGGGAAGGTTCCTGATTTGTGAAGCCTCTCCACATTGTAGCTTTGATCCGAGCGCTCAGGCTGAGTGTCTCCTCTTGAGAAATGTTGATTTCTTTGTCACGTCGTAGAGCCAAGTCGAAAGCGTCTTGTAATAGTCTGTCGATGCCCCCGGCGGCTTCAATAGGATAAAGCCGTAAAAAAGCCAGTCCTTCCGTAAACTCATATCCTAACTCCCGTGGGCGCTGTGAAAATGGAGGGTGCAAAATCTGCCCTTCTGACCATAAGTTGGGAGGATTATAGTTGCCCGATCTGTTTACATCTGAGCCTTCGTTTTTAAAGTAAATCAATGGAGAGGCTTGCCGGAATAATAGTGTCTTTACACGTATCAACATTGCAGTGCAAACGTTGAGTAAGTGATCTACTTTTGGATTAACATCTCGTGTCCGCATTGAACATGAAAATATTGCATCCCAGATTGGGAGAAGAGAAGGCAAAGGCAAGGTGTGAGTCAGGAGTGACGCGAGCCACTGGCTTCACGAAGTTGTCAGTACACATGCACGGTTTGTGTGGAACTAAAGAGCGCTCGCTCACCGAGAGTAGTGGGGAAGAGCCGGATCTAATCCGCGGGCTTGCTAAGGAAACAAGGCATCAACAAACGATTGCTTCTGGAATAATTAGAGAGGTTCACTAAGCCATTGAAAAGATCAGAGTCGGCCCATGCCAACCGATCCCTTAATCCCTTCATGCATATGCTCCCCTCTTCTACGTCATCTAGTTCCGAGACTTCTCCTACCATGGCCTCAAATAGCCAAAAGGTATCAGCCTCAACATGAGCAAGATCGTCAGGTATAATCTCGTGGTTTAGGACGACATAGAGAGGGACTAATAAGGAGGCAATATGAGGGGAGATATTTCCTGGATTGATGGATGCATGCACATAAAGTAAGCGCAGTAGGGCGCTAAAATGCTTCGGATGAACAATGATGTTCGTATCGAAAGGTTTGAGCGACAGCAGCATTGCTGTGGAGTTATTCGCTTCCTTGCTCTGACTGGCGTCTGGCGATGATAATGAGATCTCTGGCGTAGCGAGTACCAATGAAGAAGGCTTCTCAGTCAAAGGCGACGCTCGCTCAAGATTTGTAGTATGGAGAATGTCAAGGCGCAGGTTCAGATTTCTAGCCGAATTCAACTTGATTTCGTCCTTTGCATCGTCATCGAGTGGACAAGAACTGAATGAGCCGGGAGCCCGGGAGAGATCGCCACCCAAAGTGGAAGGAATAGTAGAAAGCTGTCGTTCAATGCTCAGCAACATAGCATCCAGGGCATTTGACTCTGAATCCAGAGATGACAGGGCTGAGATAGGATCTAGAAGTCGTTGTACCAAACCCTACGATGAAAATGAGTACAGTCTATTGCGCCCTCTCTGAATCATGACAGACTCACGTAGTAGCTGTTGCGCTGTGATTCAATTTCCTTGGTCCATGATGCCTTGACCACTGGGAGAACTCCAAGAAGTAACCTCTCAAATTATTCAGTTGCGCGCAAACCTTGATAAAATTAATCCTCACTTCCATATTCGCGGCCGAAGCCATCTGGGTTCATCGGGTATACCTAGATACAAGGCTGTCAGGTTATAGTACGGTAATAGATGAAATCTGGCGAACCACGGCGGCACAAACGGCGTAGACTCAAGAGGTCTACAACCGGCATAGTTTGAGGATCGAGAATTTCAGACACTAGCTTCAGGCTAAACCACATTGAGGTGAAGTCGTTTGGTATGGCTTAAGCCACTTACATGTCTTGACGAAGAGGCTCAGGAGTCCAGGTTAGGCCGTATTCTGACGCAATTCTTTCAAGGACCAGGTTTAGATCTTTGACAGAGGGTGATAGTGACGCCATGCGAAGAGCAACGGCTGAGACCTGATTATCGTTATTGGCAACGGCCGAACGTGCAAAGTCCGGTCCCAGGTGCTGCGCCAAGAGACGACTGACAATGTCCAGATCTTTTTTCGAGTCAATATACACTTCTTAACCATCTGTCTTGACCAACCTTTTGAGCCAACATACGGTGCTGAATAGATGATAGTAGAAGCAGCTTCGATGACATTTGGGGACAAATGATTACTACGGATTCAATGACGATATGTGTGATGCAGAAGTGAGAACGGACTCACCTTTGATCCAACTCTTGGAAGTGCTCTAGCAGCTGCCCCACATACATCTCCAATACTTCTAACAAGTCACCTAACGCATCCTCTCGATGCAATTTTTGCGCCTTGGCACGTGCAAGGCCAACATTCTGTTGCTGCAAGAGAGTAGCGATATCTTTTCGTGTTATAACTCCTTGGGAATCCTGCCTTTCTTGTAGTTGTCCTAGTCTCAGTGAAGTTAGTCTGAGTTGCGCCTAAAACATGTTAATGACAAGACGAAGGACCTTGAAGACCACACACCACGACAGAGGATGCGTCCCACCGTTTACTAGACATAGTTTCCAACAAGTTTTTCGTGAGTACTCTTACGTAGGTCTTTGACACATTTAGGTTATGAGATGTCGGCCGGCCTTGATGAGGAAGAGGTTCAATTCAGAACTAAGCTTTGGATATAAGATGGCGGGCGTTAATAAGTACTTACTTTTCGATGACTTTTCGTATGTAGCCACAGTCAGGTGATCTTATATTTTCCCGAAGTAATTTAGAAACTGCCAGCAACGCAGCAACGTCCTTGCTTGCACCGACAACTACAGGTCCTAGTGTCGCCGATTTTTGTGAACCGACACCTTCCTCTGGTTGTATTGCCCCCAATTTGCTATTCCTAGTCCTGGAATATTAGTTCAATGACATCGAATCAAACAAGCCAGATAGATCAAATTGATGCACTGGTCGGATGGCGTGGC
Source organism: Termitomyces sp. K1Ac (assembly GCA_017657355.1). NCBI lineage: Eukaryota > Fungi > Basidiomycota > Agaricomycetes > Agaricales > Lyophyllaceae > Termitomyces > Termitomyces sp. K1Ac. The sequence goes on along the minus strand of JAGGAS010037801.1, from coordinate 4,845 downwards.
GTACAGATTTGAAAATATATAGAGAACATGTAAGAGGTTTGATCAGTGATTCATTGGTTTTGGATTACCAGCGGAAACATCCAACAAGATCATGACTACAACATCTACTTAGAAGCGAGAGATAGGGGGAGGCTTTGAAAGCCTCGCCCCAACAATTGGTCGGGCTTGATCATGAAGTTCTTCTACCATCAATGAGAATTTGGTCAACCAACTATGCCTAAAAGAATCCGAATCATAGCTCGAATCAGAGCCACGGGAAACGAGAGCAACAGGTGACGGGTTCTTTGGGGCCAGCCCTGCTTCCCGAGTCACCAAAACATTCTCTTGATCAACGACGATAAAAGATTTTGAAATCATTGCGCGATGCCGCCTAACCAGGAAGGCCAAGCCAAAGCTGTATATGACGACTAACCATAAAGATCAGGAAAAGATAAACGGGCAATGATTACAACTTACGAAGGGCGGGGATAATCCAGCTACCAATCAAAATGGACGCGATGACGAACGTACATACACCCTCTTGATCAGTTACTGACACAATTGAAAATCTTGAATATAACACTTCAAGCTTCAGACCTTGACTGGTTGAACGAACCTTCATTCAAACATTTAAACCCAGAATAATAATATACAAAGGCACCTGCCGTGCCTGATCAAGTCTATAAGTATTGGAAGAAGGCAGGAACGACTGTTTTCATAATCACCAAACTGGATCGTGAGGAGAAACATGACACGGGCGGCGTCTAACCATGGTCGAAAGTGTATTATTAGTCTGAGAAAAGTATTAGTCAAGTTGAAACGATGGATCTTTCGAAGCCTTACAAGATAAGTAGTATGACAGCGGTTGCAGAATGCGTTGCAAGCATGACCAAAATAAGAGAACCTGGAGTGAGAGTTCAATGATACAGCATGTGCGGGTATAAAGCGCTGGCATACGTTCCGAGATGTCCAATACAGTCCATTGAGAAAACAGAATGACGCATAATACAACTGTCCACAAGAAGTCGAGGAAAGAGATACTGGCTGGATTGAGATGAGCGACCCTAATTGAGAAGAAGCTCACTCGAAAGCTCACAAAGAGCGATAGCTCGAGTTTTGATCAAGACAGATGAATATTGCATAGCTAGAAGTGACGAACGGCTAGCGCCTCACACTTTGAGTTTGCAAATGCTTCTCGTCGCTTGGCCTTCCAGAGACTTTTTATGGAGGTAACTTGAAGCTCTTGAAAAGACCCAGATAACGGCGAAAGTGGAGTTTAAGAAACATCAGCACAGCCGTAATTGTTGTAGAAACCAATTGCGGTAGACAAAAGGAAGAAGAACCATTCATTGCACTGATTGCCCATTGTCCATACTTATAAAAGAAACAATGAATCTGTTGTCCAGAAGGGAATTCCTTTGCTTATGTGATGTCTTGCTGCCACATTTCTTCCCTCCAGGTTCCCTTTCAAAGTCCTATGACCGTGGATCTGGATCCTTGTTACTGCCTGATAAGAGAACTACTTTGAATTAACATGTGATCTACATATCCAGGTTTCATCATCTCTTTCCCTTATTATGCTTCTTCTTTAAATTCTTCGCCTCCACCTCAAACCTGCTCCTTTTCCTCGTATGTTCAACGAGTTCTTCATCCTGTCCTGCGTGGACACGCTTCTGGCCGCCTTCCTGCCGACTTCGTCGAAGAAAATCAACTTTTTTTGATTGTTGCCTGAGCTCATCGTAACCGTCACCCTTTCTAGTCCCAGATGCTTCAAGGCTGAAATTAACTCTTTCAACACTTCTCAAGACATCACCAAACTCATCTTCAAGCCCTCCTGCTCTCCGGCGATGCTTACCGCCGCCACCAACCAAGCTGCCGCCCCATGCAAGGTCTGCCTCGTCCCGAGCACGTCTTCGAGCGTCACTCTTCTTCATCACCACCCGAGAGAAATTTTCTTCTTCAAACTCGCTAAGTCGTTTCAAATAAGCAGCCCTGCCGGAAGCTAGGGAGGGAGTAGACCCGAGACCGGATGTTGACTCGATGTGAGGACGAGAGACATCCGATGATAATGAAGCAAGAGCCGAGGGGACAGGAGGGCGTTCCTTCCTCCTCTGTGATTTTGATTTTTCGGTGTAGGGAACGGGGGCAACCCGCGGAGGACGATAGATTGCATCGGCATCAATGATACCATCTTTTTCCTGATGAGAGTCACCATGTTGTGCTGATTCGTTGGCAGCATCCTCATTTTCTGCATCATTGTCCAAGAGGCTATGTGGGTTGGGGCGGAATGCCAATGGATCTGTTACTGGTTTGGTCTGGAAGAAACAAAGGTGAGGATCTCAAAAATACCTTCGACGAGCTTAACAGTGTTTGCTGGCTCCTCCGTGATTCTGACAAGTTTTTCAATCTGATAACGCATCCTTGTCTCAAGGACGCGGATCTTTTCAAGGACAAGTCGTCCTTCCACCATTGCATCGACAAGATCTCCAAGACCATTACCGCGGTACGCCCTTTCTAAAGTACTAAAAAGCAAATCAGCGGGGATCCGAGTGTTCAAAGAATGGCCAGAAGCACGACGTGAGTGGAGGAGTACTAGCGAATTTAAGTATGAAATAAGAGTCTGATGTTTCAACGAGAGCAAAGAAATTCCATCTTTGAAATCTAAAGTACCAGTGCTGAGAAATAGATTAGGGTTAGCGCATAAATACGAGTAGCGTACGGACCTTTGCTGAAGAGATTTAAGAACTTCCCGAACGGAAGAAATGCTCGTAGACATATCACCCAGAGCATTTAATACTTGGATGGAATCTGGACGGTTCTCCATGGCCTGAAACCAGAAAGAGCATGTGAGGAGGGCAAAAAATCGAAAAAGAGAAAGTACAGTAAAAATCAGTTAACGGTTTTCTAGGCCGCCGCTTCAAAAGCGTAGTGCATGACATCAGTCGATATCAGAGCCCAGTGCGTTTCATCGTGAAAGGAGTAAATATTCGAAATCGACTCACTACGTTTCAGCCACCGACCAGACTGACAAACGACACTCGACCAGTGTTTCAATTCGAGTTGAAAGTACTGACACGTGTAGGCACAATAAATAGTTATATTATGTAAGCGCACTGCCGCAATCGCCTTGCTCATGGCAGTAGCCACAGCCGAGGAAGAAACTGAACACTCATGTCGACCAAGGTTCAGCGCCTTTTCCACAGGATAGTCAATGTGCGTCTTTTTCCTTAGACTGTCTGCGTCTTTGACCTTCTTTCACAGAGTAGAGAACAAAATGACAACAGTCCTTTACCAAAGATGACGAACTACAAACAGGCAGAATTATCTCATTCATTCGATGGACTTAGCCTTTCAGATTCTCCTCGCCCCGACAATCCAAGCAATTTTGTGGGTGGCTTTAATCCAGTTGTACTCGCTACCAATAGTTGCGTACAAGCTTCCAATCCGCCAATACCGACTCCCTACATACCCTCACCGACCATGGAGAACTCAATTGGTCAATCTTTAACCATGCAAATGGCTCTTCGTCCTGAAGGCCCTTTTCTCAGACCCGCTTTGAAACCCATGCTCCAGACATTCAAGAAAGCCCCAGCCGTACAGTTCATTTCCTCGGGTGCATCAACAGCTCCTGCATTGGATGAAACAATTATTTCCGCTTCAGCTAGACCTGTGAGAAATTGTGTGACATCTCCGTCAGCCAATTTCCGAAACCAAACTGCTGTAACATCTGGACGACAACAATGTGCGGGAGTTACCAAGGCTGGAAAGCGATGCTCACGTCAGGTGAAGCTAGATGCAAATTCAAAGGAGCATGACGCGTCTGATGACGAGTCAACAAATGAAGTTTTTTGCTATCAACACTTGAAAGAATTATTGGGGCCGAGTGGTTTTTATAGTAGGAAGAATGGTGCATGGATTGAGTTTGCAGGTGAAATGATTTGTTCAAATTCTGGCGACTGCTCGCCACTGAGAAAAATTTATTAGATTGGATACCTTCCTACCTCCGAGTCGAGACTCAGGTTGCACTCCGCGTCGAGATGGAGAAAGCCCGGTCTCCTTCTGATGTCCCGGGATATATCTACACATTTGAACTACGAGGTAAGTAACATCCGTCATCATGGTATCTTCCTCGTAGTCTCACGTAAGCTAAATTTGCCCCCATGATTCAGATCCAGATGAAACAGAAAATATTAAACTGAAAGTGGGCAGGGCAGTGAACCTCGTTAAGCGCATTGACCAATGGGAGAAACAATGTGGGTCTAAAGAACACGTGCTCAGAGGATATTATCCTGGAGCAGCCGAATCTAATGATGGTGGGACGAGCAGCCTGATGAAAGGACGTCTGAAAACAGGAGAAGTAGGTCCTTGGTGCCATCGGATGGGTAAGAAGTTTCTTCAAGATATTGTACATGCTACTGAACCTTGCTTTGATGAAGAGAGATTAATACACATTGAATTGACAGATCTGGCCACTTCTACGATATACCTCCTACCCACCTGGCCAAAAGTCAGTACACAGATAGGTAACTCAAGTCTGTCAGTAAAGGGGTCTATCTCAGGCTCAGGACCGCGTGTACCTTGTCCAGACTGTGGCAGTCAACATAAGGAAATTTTCGAGTTCAAAAGGCTCACAGGCCGACTCAAAGGGCAAGAATGGGAGAAAATCGTTCAACCGGTGATTCAGAGGTGGGGTAAATTTGTAGGACAATGTGTTTGATGATGAGTACAGGAAGTCGCCAGTTCAGAGTCGATCTGCTAAGTCGGAGGTCAACCACTGGGGACGGAACCGGAAACAATTGCTTACGAAGTGACACCCAATAGATTATCTAGATACAACGCTTTGAACTTTGCAACAATCGTTTCAGC
>JAGGAS010037799.1:0-10385 GCA_017657355.1 Termitomyces sp. K1Ac | reverse complement strand
CTCCTTGCATGTTGTATTGGCCACTATTGACAAGGGTGGTGGCAAGAGAGTATTTTGCGTATCCATAAGATGCGATCCCTGGAAGTTCAAACTGGACATTCCTGAATTTGTCACTGAATGCTACAGATGACATCTATGGCAAGAATATCAGCAAGAAGATTGGACAATAGACTACAATAAAATAGGATGATCTCACATAGCCTATTGCTTTAATATCATAGTTAATCTGGGATATTAGGTTGGGATAGACAGTAGATCAAAGTAGAATCAAGGACAACAAGAAATCTCAATGGTTTATATTGTCAAAGACCAGATTGGTAATCTGACGGCAATTGTTTCCTGTTGGGTGAATGCAACAAATAATTTATATCATAGGGTTGCTTGAAAACTATGTACATACATATGTACATATAAGTAAGTTGGTTTTGAAATTTGGATGGCATTCAGGATCATCATAACAAATGCTTCACATGAGTTTGAGTCCAAGTGGTACTGTTGAGGATGGGCCATTGCATTGCACAGCATGTCTGAGAGGTCTACTGTTTATGGAAATTTGCTATAGCAGTAGCTGACTAAGTGATATCATTGATATTATTTTAACTATAAATTAAATTTAATAAATAAATACAGTTATACTGGCATTACTTTGCTTCATTGACTCACTCATTATAAGCCACATCTGGAGAACATCTCACAATATACTTGCTATTTGACCTTTATAAATTTCTGAGATATGATCTTTCTATGCAGTGTATAAAGAACAAGCTGAAGATTATTGTCACTTTAACATGGGTGTGTAACCCTGCAGCACAACAGTTCAATATCATGTCCATCAAACAGTATAAGTATATAAAATTAGGTATCTTAACCATATAACTGTTTTAGATATGTGCCTTTTATAAGCTGTAATAATTGTTGCAGTTTGGTTCTACTGGTCCTCTTACATTATTTGAATCAATTGGGTCAAACATCCAACTCTGGCCCATGGCAAGAACTCAGTGGTTCCAGAGAATTACTTGATTCAAACTCTTATGTTCAAGTGCACATTTGTCTCTCCTTGAATGTTTGTTACTAAAAGAGGAATGATTATAGTGTTTCAAAGTCCTGTCTAGTCTGGTCTTTTGACCTTAAAATGAGGCAACCAAACTGCAACCAGTCCATAGAAGTTCAAAATATGCTTAGGACCAGACCAAGACTGCAAAAGACCAACAAACAGTTGCTATAAAGTGGTCCGCAACTGGTTGCAACCGGTTTCAGGTAGGACCAGTTGCAACCGGTCTTTTAACGGTTGCAACTATGTCTTTGCCAATTGATATTGGTATAAAAGTAATGCCAGAAGGTATACCCATGAAAATGAGCCCAGGAACGTCCAAATCAGACAAGAAATGACTGAGATATGGTCAAAATACATAGATATATGTAAAACAAGCATATAAAAGCATCTTTTGACTATATCTCAATCATTTCCACACCAAATTGGACAATTCCAGGCCCATTTTGAAGCTCTTGAGTAGAGCTACTAATCTGCAGTATGTGCACAGCCACAATGACCAGTTGCAACCGGTTTTGACCAGTTTTTTACCAGTTCATCAAAAAATCAGATTTTGCACAACTGGCAACCAGACCGATCTGGATTTGAAAAGGACCGCAACCAATGGTCTGGTCCTTTTTGGTCTGGTTTTGGTTGCGGTCCAGTCTTTTCTTGGTCTTGGCAACCAGACTTTGAAACACTAGATGATTATGCCACCCAATCACAACTTGTTCAAAGCTAATACAATGGAAAAGTGAAAGCCCTGTAGCTTACAATAGTTCAATATCATGTTCATGGAATTGTATATATAGAACCATATATCTGAATTATATGATTGGTTCAGATATGCATTGTTTATTTGTTGATAACCTGTAATGACCGCTATGATCTAGTTTCACTGCAGCTTATAACAGTTCAATATCATGTCCATGGGATTGTATCAATAGAACCAGATATCTGAATTATATAATTAACTCAGATATGTACTTCTTATAGGTTGCAATGACCACGTTAGTCTGGTTCCACCACCTGATCCTCACAACATGACTGGCTAATTAGCCAGGTTGAACCCCTCCTCCCTTCTTTGATATGGCTAATTAGCCAGGAAGTTCCTATTGCCTGCAACCACCAATATCTTTGAATATGATCCTTTTTATTTCTGTATTGCTGGATGCCATCAATAATCACTGCTGGCAGCCAAAGAAATTTCTTCAAAGAGAGTGTCAAAGAAACATATTATGCTGTTTCTTTGTTCACTTTTTCTTTTGGAAAAAGACACTTTGCTTTGTTAAAAATCTTTTTCAACCAGAGAAAAATGCATGAGAAATGGCATTACACATTTCTTTTACACTATTTACCTGAAGAAATTTCTTTGGCTGCCAGCAGTAAATGTTGTCAGCACTCCCATCAGCATTTCCAGCACTATTGCTGACATTGGCAAATGCTCCACCATCAATTTGGACATTAGTCTGTCCTTCCTCGCCATTGTTTAGCACAATGAGCTCAGAATTTCATGCTCCTTTGCTTGTTTTTCCCAGTTTTTTTTATATACTTCAGTATACATGTCTAAGTAGCTATTCTATATCAATATATTTGTTTTGACAGGCTTCTAAAAGTATTAAACAAAGCAATCAATTCAGAGAATCTCTATACTGCTCACTAACCTTAATACAGGTCTTGTAATAATATATCTACATTGATATGGGGTCATACAAGAATGTATATGATAACCTGTACAGTAAATATCTGTATCTGAGAAGTGGTTCTTGTTGAAAGTTAAGAGGAGCAGGAAGAGAACATAGCTTACCATGCCTACACCCTATAAGTATGAGTAAGTATTAGGGTGCAAATAGCATCTACAGGAATATATCAGAAAGAGGAGACAAGCATACAGGCTGAAGAATAAATGAAGCATGATGAAAAGAACAAACCTTTGTGTAGTAGGAAGAACCATTAGTACATGTGCCACAGCCTTTGGCTGGAGAGCAGTCTATGTCTAAAGGCTTTAGTAGTGTATATAGTAGTAATTGAACATCTTTAGATGGGTGTGCCATGCAAGTACATGATGATAGTAGCTCATATAAGAGAGAGGGACAAATCCGGAGTTTTTAGCATTTAGTGAGAGATTCAGTAGATAGAAAATATTTTGTAGGGTAGAGTATGTATATACATGCAACCCAAAATGACAGTTATATCAGGTCTTGGAGGCTTGTAGAAGGAGGGTGTCACAATATAAGCATAAAATCATGAATTGATGACAGTTTCTTACCATCTACTAGCTGTTTCAAAGTCTGGAAAAATAATCTAATAAGATAAAAAATCAATTAATATTATTCTCATTTTATTTTCAAACTACTGTCAATAAAGCTGATTACTACTGCTTATACAATGTAGTTCTTCTGCAAGCTTATAGGATGTAGTTCTCCTGCAAGTGATTATATGTAATATAGTCTCCTGCAAGTTTATTTTATCAATCAAAATATAATATAAAGAAGATAACACAAGACACATTTGCAAATACGGAAAGAAGAAAAGGGAAAAAGAATTTTTTTTAAAAAAAAATAATAATAAGAAACATATAAAATATAAAATATAAAAGAAATCATAACACATTGAAAAATAGAAAATATAGAAAACATAGAAATTAGAAGGAGGAAAACATAAAACATACAAAAGATTGAAAAAAATTGAAGAAGGAAAACATAAAACATATCAAGAATGAAAAACATAAAAAAGACAATATAAAATATAGAAAACATGGAAAACATAAAAGAAAGAAAACAGATAAAGAAAAAATAGAAAACAGAGAAAATAAAGAAATTAGAAGGAAAACATAAACTATAGAAAAGATAGAAAAAAAATAGAAGAAGGAAGAACATAGAAAAAATAGAAGAAGGAAAACATAAAATAAACATAGAAAACATAATAACAGAAAGAAAACAGATAAAACAAAACAGCTAATCAAACTGTATAGCTGGTAAAAGTAAGTGGAATGCAACAAAAATCAAGGACAGGCAACTGGCTATCCTCAGGATATAGCCAACATAGCCAATAAAAGTAGCCAAAGAGAAGCAAAAATTGAGGACATAACTGAGGCCGGTCATGTGAGAACAAAAATCAAGGACAAAAATGCCAGCAAAATTGGGTAGTAAAACCTCGGCTACTTTGTGTAAGGGGACATCACTGTAGCTTATATAGGACCGGTCACCATGTCCAACCAGCTTGGACATTGCGCCCTTTTGGGTCAGTTGGTTGAGCGCTTGGACCGGCAAGTGTTCCTCTCACAGAATGTCCAAGCTGCAAGGTCACTGGTTCAATTTCCCTAAGATGCACTTTATATGGGGTCATGTGATTAGAGGTAGCTGGCCTGATCATGTGATAGTATCTTTGATACTGTGCATTGAAGGAAGGAAATTGACAGTGGCTTACAGGCTCTGCCTGGGGGGTAACTATGTAATCCTGCAACCTCCTCCATCACACCCCGTGTTTCAATAATCACTGAACAGATACTTATCAGTACCAATAAGTAAAACAATGACAAAAAAACAAAGAGCCAAGAAGACTTTCAATTGAAAAATCTTACATCTACACTCATTTGATTTTGAACAGAGTGCCTTATTATCAATAAGACAGTGGAGAGCAGTGGGCCTCACACGTGGATGTTCTTGTGGTCCAATACACAAGAGAAAATGAAGATCACATGTTTGTAATACACCAGAAAAAAATCAAAATCATTTGCCCTGAGCAACAGTACAAACTGAAGCCTTGAAGCTTGAAGCTTTGAAGGCTGAAAACCAGATCAGTGCAGTACAGAATATTTGTGTTTTTGATCAATATGCTCAATCTCACAACTTTGCTTTGTATAATGTCCTCTTCTGTCAACCCATCTTCCAGAGAACCAGCTGAATAGCAGACCTTGTCTGGAGAACAGCAGTTGACCCCAAGCCTTCTTTTAGAAATGCAGCAACTGTATAACCCATTTAACTTGCCCGTACCTTAATTTAGAAGCACAATATTGAATGGGAAGCATGCACTGCAGTTGGTACTTGCTTTCCCCTTTCCTATTGAGGCGCAACTTCAGTGCACTGAATACAACAACATCAGACCTGATTTGGACAATCCACAGCAGGCGAGTGTTGTATTTTCCAAATTCCCTAACCTGCTGCTGCAAAGATGCAAATTTGGCATTATACTCTTGGAAGAATTGTGCATTGGTTGTGTTATAGCAATTTTGGTCACGTCAAATGCGACACCTAAGAGTATCCAGCGGATGTTTGACGTAGATATGTTGCAAAAGGTTTAATAAGTCTTAGGAACAGATGATAGTCCCAGGTGGACTACTCTGGTGCCAGGTTATCGGTGGTACACGTGTGTGTATGAGCATAACAGACACTGAATTGACTGCCTTAGATCTGCATGATCATTGTTTGCAAAACATTTGATAGATCAACATTTTGTCATGCCATCCATATTTCTTTTGAATTATAATATGCGCCTACTAAAGCTGTATTTGGATACAATAATATGGTTGTGTTATCTTATATTATTCCCTGTTTTAGTAAATCTCTAAGTTTGATATTTTGTGACTTATTGTGACAATCAAAATGCCAGGAACACATCAAAGATGGCAAAAGACGCATCACCAAGAATCCACATAATATAATGTGCCCCTGAGCAGTGGGCAGGCCTCCGAAGTTGGCATCCTCCAAATTCTTGATAATGGTTGGGTTTACCCACCACTGTGCTAGGTATTGAAAGGAGGAAAAGAAAGAAAAAAAAAAGAAAAGAGGAGGATTTTGGAGAGTCATGACTAATCATATTTAGGTAGCTACAGTGTATGTATATTGATGTCCACCATCCACACCTCAACAACCTTGCAACTGCCCACATTTCTTACATGGCACGTTGCAAGGCATCCTACAATTCCATATGTCACTGTTCCCTGGACATTCAGCTTTCTTACAACAGCGGCATATCTGAAGTGATTGTCTTTTGTGATTATCAACTGAGACCACACGACAACGTTTGATAGGCAGCATGAAATTGCTGGTATCACTAGATAGATAATCAAACAGTGTGAGTCTTGTCTGTAGAGCAGCTACGTACCTTGAAGCATCCACATTTACAGGATTTGGGTGCGGAAGTACAGATTCAGAAGTTGTTATGTCAATCATTGCAGGTATTGGCAAGGTGGAGACTGATGGTAAGTTGATAAATGGAGGATCGGGTAGGGGCAGAGGATATAATTCAGTAATTAACAAGTTTGATGACTGAGAAGAGGCAGGGCAGTCTACAGTGGATTGCTGACCACGAGTTACCTCAGGAATACTGCTACTAGGTAATCTTGATGCAAGAGGATTGATTGACAATAAAGAGGGCATGGGTTTGTCAAAATCTATCATTCCTTAACTGGGTTGGATTGACACTAGATCATCTGTGAGATAAGTCAGAAACGGGAGGTGAGATGTGGCAAAGACATCCTGAGTTTTTGACACAAGATCCAATTTATTGGCAACAAGCTCCTTGGAGGCACGAATATTGTTTATCTTATCCCAGGTCTTTGCATAGCTAGCAAGGACTTCTGTAGTTATGTAGAATTGATCTTTACCATCTGTAGATTGATTACATTCTTGTGCAAAGGCTTCATGATTGATTTTTGGTTTTTCCTTCAGCACTTGCAGCAGCTGCAAAGCAAGGAGCTTGGAAGAAAAAGTATTTCCTTGCCTTGAGAGTTGTCAGAGGAAGAATAGGTAGTACCAAGCCTTGACATTGTTGCAACCAATCATTGTTGCCCTTGACTTGGTAGATCTCTGATACCTTGTTACTGTAGGACTCCATTCTAAGCCAAAGCCAAAGTGGCTCTAGGTAAAGTTTACGGTCAATACATAGAATAAGATTATGATGTTGTACAAACCTGAAAATGTGCAGATACCAAACTGTGCATTAGTTTTCTCGTAAAGATCACCATTAACCTGATCTGAATATGATTGGGCCCCTTCCATGATGTCAGACAGATAATTCAACAGGAAGAAGATCCTGTTGATGATCCCAATATTATAGTAGTATTGCCAGTTGATGCCAAATAGATGCATAGCAAAAGCCTATCAAATGAGAATTGTTAGTCCAGGGCAAGCATACTAGACAATTTGATAGAGAACTTACTTGCAGGTTGTACCATGTACAATGATCTGTCAGACAATTGACCATGAAACATGGACCAGCTGATATAAAGTTGAAATTGAGCAGCAGAAATGTTTCAATCTGATATTCACATACCATTGAGAGTGCCAAACTTACAATAAATATCAGCATGTGGACCACCTTTGACATTGTTTGTTCTCTACAAACACTTGAATTTCTGCAGCCCATACTGATTAATGCCTGCTTTCTCATACATAGCAACACCTTCAATGTCCAACAAATAGCCCTCTCAAGCAAGTTCAACAACTGAATTTGCTTTTGGCTATGCCTGTTTTGAAAAGAGTGGAGCACCTGTCTTTGCATCAAAGGAGGGCCCAAACATATTGGAGACATGTTCTATAGCAGGTACAAGCATGCTTGGATGTGAGACATATTGTGGACAGCGTTCAGCTATAAATCGAGGATTCTGCATGAGCATTTGATCAAATGAAAGATCAAAAATCTTGCAACAAGTTGTGTCTACTTGTTTTTGAATATCAGGATCCCATTGCAAGATATGATCACGTAGTGCTCAAAGGAAAGCAGGGCACATCCTATGATTCAAAGGTGTTGTAATCATGTGAAATGCATGGAAAATGTCTTTTTTGACCCTTGTATACTCAGCGCCTGCATTGGAAGGAGACTTGACTAGTTTTTAAAGATGCTCGACAAGTTCTTGGTTTGGCTCAATCACATTGAATGATCTTTAATCAGATGTATTCCCTAATTCATTGTAGTTGTGAGTAGCGCTAACATAAAATATGATTGAATGGTATGTACCATTTCCTATTGAGGCCTGAGCTTCAAGCATCTGTAGCTCAATGGTTTCAGCTTCTAGGCTATCTGATTCATGCTGAAGCTCTGAGGAATAAGAAGACTCTTCAAGCTGATTGTTGTCATCAGCTGGGTAAGCCTTTTGAGGCTCTTCTCTTAATCAATCAGGTTGTAGCAATGTTTGAGGCAGCTCTTTTGATATGGTCTGAAGGATGTTAGACCAATCAATGTGACACAACATGAAGGATATACCTTAGGTAAACAATGATCAAACTTGAGGAGCAAGATTGGAATCACAGCCTAGAGGGTATTGTCAGGCAATAATGCTGCCGCATGAAGCTGCCTATAGGTGAAAGCACCAGATTTTGTTTTTCTAGAAGATGTAGTTGGTATAAGGTGGAGGACTGCTGCTGCAGATGGGGAGATGACCAAGTCAATATCAATTACAAGTCTACTTTTACTTGGTGTAGCAACCCAAATGCCGCCTAACAACTTGGGTTGAGGTGTTGCAATTTTTCCATAAGCGGCAATGTAACCTCCTTCTTGTATGAGAATAGATATGCGGGTTCTATGAGGTGTGTTCCATGTGATGTGTTCAATAGATGCAATTGTAGAAGCAGCTTTGAAGATGATACGAGATGCAAGGACGTCTAGTGTTGCATACCAAAGCATTTCTGATGAAAGATGCTAATCTTCCCATTTGTTGTTCCTCCGTAGGTTGTCATCCTTCTGAAGATACATCTAAGTTGTTTTTTTCAATAGCTTGTCAAGAGCTCCAGACTCTTTTCTCATAATGATTCCTCTTTCAATACAATACTTCTTGAGTTTGATGATGTTGAAAAAGGACTGATTAACAAGCTGGGGGAACTGTTTCTGTAGGCACGTGAAGTCTCCCTTGATATTTGACCCAATTTTGAAGACTTGATTTGACACAAAAAGTCGTAACAGTGAGACTGGAAGTATATGATATCGGTACACCTAGTTAATTATATTGTCAATATACTGATCACAATAACAAGATGAATACATACAGGGAGAATGAACACAGAATCTGGCATAGAATGCGGAGCAAGCTGAAGAATTCAAACTCCAATATGTCGTGACATGTTCCACTCAGCATTGCAGCTAATGCACAGATATGAATTGGAGTTGATGTCAAGTGGTGCTATCAATGGGGAAAGAGCTAATTTGGCAAACTCAACTGTCCCAAGTACTATTGTCTGTAGTGTTTTGGGAAGTTCTAAAGGCATAAGACCATGCACTGCTGAGATAGGCACAAGATTATGAGACAGCAAAGAAAACACAGAACATAAAAGCCATTTGTCCTTCAAGTTTGAAGGAAAAAGATTCAGTTCACTTGAATATTAATTGACTTTGTGTGGATCATCCGAAAATGCAATACAGGGTTCAGGAAACCCATACTTCTTTATTGACATTGCTACAGCAGTCAAAGGTCTCTCACATTCATCATGGGCCTTTGTTAAAGTCAATACTTGGGCATGAAGATATTGTGAATCCATGCATGTCAACAATGCATTAAATATAGGTATTCCATTGATTTTTGCAAGATGTTTGTTGACCTAGATAGATAATATAAGAACAAGTGCTTAAGACAATTTCAAAGGAGAAAAAGCACCTTATGAGAATCATCAATTGAAATTTGATCAGGTGCTAAGCATGCCGTGTGCTGATTAGCATCATGCTCGTCATGTTCGATTGTTTTATTCAACATCTCAGGAAGATAATGTTCACTAGGAACAAATCCTGCATATTCTTGCAGATCACTGAAGTCTCCAAATGATGGTATGTATTGGGGAAAATGATCATATAATGTTGTCTGAGTTGTCACCAACTCTTCTTGTCAACCATTTACAAGTTTGAAGACAGCTTCAAGATATTGAGCCTGCAGAATACTAAATTGCTGTGTATGAAGCTCAAGAAGAAGGGAACGAAAACCATTAGGACTCATTTTATGCTGATTTGATACACAAAGCATGCTAATGAGATTTTGTGATAAGCCACCATTATATGAGAGTACTGCAGGAAATGCAAGGCGCAACCAGGCTGGAAGTGAAGCCAGAAGTTCATGACTCCAACCATGAAGATGGGCTCAGCATCCTTTGCGGCAATAATATGCCCAGGCTACAGTTTTAGAATTGTCATCAATATCACATATTTGGCAAGGAGTGAGTGCTCCATTCTTCTCTAGGACTGAGCAGCAACGTGGACAACAAAGTTCATCAACATAAAAGTGGGAAAGCCACAGAAAGATACAGCATTAATATAAAATCACAAGGTTGAAAGGCTTCTGAGAGAGTGATATGATGGGCTTGGGAGGATAGATCCAGAAGGAAGATGATGATGGCTTGATAAGATTTTGTCCTTTCTTTGCAAAGATGAT
>JAGGAS010037798.1:0-10442 GCA_017657355.1 Termitomyces sp. K1Ac | reverse complement strand
TCTATGGGCTGTATATTTTCAATAATCGAGTGTGCTTTGTTTCACCTTGGATGGAAGCTGGTGATGTTCGAACCTATCTGAAAAACAATCGCAAAGCCAATCGTGGACAGCTGGCAAGTGGGCCAATGATAGTACCACCTTCGCTTGTTTGATATGTACCATCTAGATTCTTGATGTTGCAAAAGGCCTCCGATATCTTCACAAGAATGGGATTATTCACGGTGATCTGAAAGGGGTCTGTCCATCTTTCAATGCTCACTGGCAGCGAAGGCTCATCAGTATTCATAGCCTAATATTCTCATTGATGACGCGGGCCGAGCGCGCCTTACAGATTTTGGCATCTCTGCAATGTCTGTTCCAGAAATCGCTGGGATGGACTTCCACATCTTCTGTGGCTTCGAAGGGAGGCTCTGTCCGATGGCAAGCACCTGAGCTGTTTGATGTCACCAAGGATACAGTTATAAAGAACACCGAGAAGAGCGATGTATATGCATGGTCCTGTGTTTGTTATGAAGTATGTATGTTAGTTCTGATTCGATGTGCACAGAAAGTTGATTCAGAGCTTCAAGATATTCACAGATTCTGTGCCATTCGCCAACCTTCGCAACGAGCTTGCCATCACGTTGCTGGTTATGCGAGGTGCTCAACCGGAGAGGCCACCAGACAATAGCTCACCGTGGCGCGAGTGGGGTTTAACCACTCCCATCTGGACCCTCATGGAAAAATGTTGGCTTCCTAATCCAGCCAGTCGTCCGACGTTGCTACAAATCATTGGTCGCTTGCGGACAATATTAACTCCTCGCGATCTACTCATGGAAAATATAGGGAAACTGCCTGCTAACCGTTTTCGGCAAAGATTAAAGGAATCAATGAACCTGTTCAGCGTATCTGTGAATTTAGACCACATCCTGGAAGGCCATCAGCCATTGACCAAGATTTACACGCCATATCAGCAAGTAAACAATATTCACGAAAGTGAGCGCATTCCAGACACTCGTGAGGTGAAAAGGCCTAAGCGTAGTACGTCCTCTCAGGCCGTTTTTCTTAGTGACTGACTAATCTTCCAAGTCTAGAAGCACAACCAAGCAGATATGATGCTAGTTCAAGTATCAAAGCCACCTTGCGCAATGGCTTTGACAGTGTTGCACCCGAGCTGAAGGACGATCAGGCTGACATGTCCGACTCCCCGCAGTTCTGGCTCGGATCCATTGACATTTTCCTGACACACACACTCCTATTTGAAAGGTTGGTTCGAAATCGTTCTCTATTTATGTTCATATTGACACCTTAGTGACATAAGTGTCGTTTATTGTGTGCATTTCTCTCCTGACGGAAAATATCTTGCAACAGGAAGTGACTGTATCCAAATCTACTATGTTAGCACGGGTGAACAATGGTGCGTCTACTCAACCTAGCACAGAAATCCGCCTAAACATTTCATAGCGGTGTTCTTACTGCAAGTAAGTTCCCAGGTGTTCGTACCGTGCGCTTCAGCCCAGACGGAAAGTTTCTAGCTGCTAGTGGAGAGGACGGACTAATCCGAGTTCTGCTCTCAGTCTGCTCCAATTCGTATCCTGAAATCGCCCCCCCTTTACTTTTGGGATCTTGCCACACGGAACATCCATTGTTTCTTTGGCGGCCACGAACACTACACTTTTGAGTTCTCCCACGATGGGCGCTTCATTGTCTCCGGGTCCAGCAACGAGATAAGGATATGGGACATACATAACAGATCTGATTCTTCCGATTCTTCTGTGGTCTGTACCCTTCCGAAGAATGACGATGCGCGCGCGATTTCCATTGCTATTTCTCCGAATGGTCGGCTTGTAGCGTCGAGCTCGCTTGATAAAAAGGTTAGGATATGGGATGTTGCAACAGGCCGTTTGAGAGTAAGGTTCTCGGTGTATTCTCGGTGTATTACCTATTTTGGACGATGGACTTAGAGATATTTCTACCTTAAGAATATTTCTACCTACCCCTACCTCACGATTTCCTTCAACCTCGAAGCATCGCCTGGGTAGGAGGCTGGCTCATAATAACCAACTAGGGCGAATCGAGACAAGACCATGACTGTTTTTTTTTTCAATGTCTAGCCTCTGTTGCGAGAAGGTATACAAGAGATAGGGTGTGCACAGGTCAATAGTGCTAAGAAGCTAAGAACAGGTACACTTTGATTGTCCATTATTCTTAACAAACAACGGCGTATCATAGTATGCAGAGTTGACGCTGAGTGTGTTTGTCAGTTGTAATCACATCCCCTTGAGAACCACAACCTTCATTATCGATCGTCACACTCCATTTGGAGGTATCCATGACCGGAAGGAACGAGGGACGTATTTTGACGTGTGACTTGAGCGTGACCCTGAGCTGTTGCCTCTCAACCCTCATCATCGCGTCCTCGGTGAGTAGACGCATTTTGTAGGCTAGGACAGCTCTCCTGTGTTTTTCTCTCGCTCTTTTTGGACCGTATCGATCTGCCCCTCTCAATGTAATATCCAGTGCCGGAGGTAAACTTTGTGTCACTCTGGACCTCTCCTTTCCTCGTAACGATCCTCTGGTACCTTCCATAAATTCCCTCATTGATGCTACTCGCTTTAAGTGTGATTGGGGGACCTTCTCTGCGTGTTGGTTGTTGGTCGCTGATGCCCCGGAGGGCACTCAGGTTGCGGTTTTTGACGTTGATTCGGCTTTCAGAAATATACCCACCCGCCCTCAGGACTGGGTCTTGCTCGCGGTCATCATCAACAAGCTTGTCCATTTCGATTTTCGTCTCAACTTTGGCGCTTCCTCTGCTCCCGGTATTTTTGGTCGAGTAGCTGATGCTATTGTCAAAATATTCCTTTGCGTTGTTCCAAGCGTGCCCACTATACCAAATATATTTGACACGTATCTACACACGCTATCCTAGTGATGGGAGAGAGTCTTCAGCCCCTATTTGGGATCGGAAGGTCAGGGTTCTGCGTAAGTGTCGTGAAACCCAAACGCAGAGGGGAGAACGTGTAAATACGGAGAGAATATGTAAGTGCAGTAAGTAAAAGAAGGAGAAAAGAATACAAAAGAAGAAAGAACAAAGAAGGAAGATGTGAAAGAAAGAATTTTATGGAAAAAGGCGAGGGTGGGTGGGTGAGAGAAAAACACAGGAGAGCTGTCCTAGCCTACAAAACGCGTCTACTCACCAAGGACGCGATGATGAGGGTTGAGAGGCGACAGCTCAGGGTCACGCTCAAGTCACACGTCAAAATACGTCCCTCGTTCCTTCCGTTCCTCCCTCCCGAAGGACGTCATTTCGCGTTGTTCCAAGCGTGCCCACTATACCAAATATATTTGTGACACGTATCTACACACGCTATCCTAGTGATGAGAGAGAGTCTTCAGCCCCTATTTGGGATCGGAAGGTCGGGGTTCTGCGTAAGTGTTGTGAAACCCAACCATGAGGACCACCGGCACACAGAACGCAGAGAAGAAACCCACCAGCTAACGGTCCAGATGGGAGAGAACTGGTCTCAGATATTCAACGTACATAGGAGCAATGACATCTAGAGAGCACCAATAGCGTAAGAAAGAATCAGAGCTCCAGCGTCCAAGCAATTTCACGATGTCCGGGGGAGC
Source organism: Termitomyces sp. K1Ac (assembly GCA_017657355.1). Classification (NCBI taxonomy): domain Eukaryota; kingdom Fungi; phylum Basidiomycota; class Agaricomycetes; order Agaricales; family Lyophyllaceae; genus Termitomyces; species Termitomyces sp. K1Ac. Next base: position 6,833 of record JAGGAS010037798.1, on the reverse strand, counting down.
TCCGGATAGGAGTAAGGTAGTTGTTCCCCCAATCCGGAAACAATGGCCCGAAAGTGTCGGGAAATCAGCCTTGGCCAAAATAGGGTTTATGCGCTTCAGCAGCTTGCGCGTAACAAGAGGCACGAACAGGTCGTTGTTGTCTCTATAGCAAGCTATGGGATACCCCGGAAGGACATTATTGACGATCGAATGATGCTGTAGGGCCGAGATAGGATCAAATGGCTCGGTCTGTCTAGTGACTATCACCGTTTTGCCTCGTTGACCACCCCTTTTCGTGCGAGGGAGGTGAAGAGTGCGAGAGCCATTGTCATTTGGAATGCCAAACCCGTTCCAACAAGGTAAAAGGGCTGGGTTATATCCTACTTCTCGTGTTGGCAAGAATTCCCCGACTCAAATCTGGTACCAAAACAGGGTCAACAGGACAGCCCAGATGCACGCGTCTCGACGATCAGAAAGATCTAGACTCTGATGAAGGACCTCGAGCATCGGAAGGGAAACGGGAGGGCGCTCAGGGCGAATGGAGCTGGCAGGGCGCAGATTCTCGGTTCTGCGCAGGGCGTATTTGACACAAAGGGAACCTGCCCAAGGTAAGTTCCTCTGGATGTGCCATGCTCTGAGGCCAGACATCTTGTTTGCTGCCATACAACCGGCAACGACACCCGCCATTGAAGCTGCATATAGACAAAGAAGGTCCTCAGAAGCAGGAAATGCTGAAGATAAAGGTATAGCCCGAGAGGCACAAAACACCAAGAAATCTCTGATAGCCCCATTGTACCTAGATGTAGTGGAGTCCCGCCAAGCATGAGCGACGATGCTGTCAATGGCAAACTGATCATCCGTGGATAGGAAGGATGACCCGAGCTCGGATTCAGCATGAGAAACACGAGAGCAAGGGATCAATCTGTTCGACCTGCGAACAGAAGATGAGGCCAAAGGCAACTGGCGAGGTCCTCGAGGCATAAGAACAAGTTGGAAAAAGAAAAGAGCGAGATACGGTATATAAGAAAACAGGGGAGGCTGACCCAAAAGCCGACCAACTGTCAAAGAGAAAGCTGTCAGCCACCGACACCACACGCTCCCAAAGGTGCAGATTCAAAGACTAGTAGTTAGCTTCTCCTTAACATTATAATTGTTGACATAACTCGTGAGCAAGGAGGTGAGAACATAAGGACTTATGCTAGGAAACACGACCAAAATACAGTTTAATAAGTTCGACGAGGTCACAAGCAATACTACAGCCAATCGTCAGACTAAGTCAGCAAAGGTGATTGGGGGCCACACATAAGGCGTGAGATAGGCAGGTATAGCAGGGGGAAAGGCAGAAAGTAGACTACGAGGTGGAAAAATACCCCGAGATGGGCCATCGGCGGTGTTGTCTGCAGAAGCCACCCAAAGGACAGTGAGCCAAATAGAGTGGCATTGGAAGGTATCTACAATGCGACGGAGAATAGCATTTTGTTGAGTGCTGTGGGATTTACCTGCGGCAAGAGCCCCCACCACACCAGCGTTGTCCAAACAAATGACGATATGACAATCACAAAAACCTGCCGTGACCAATGCACGCACGGCGAGGTCAACGGCCACCATCTCGGCCCAACCTATGTCGCGTCCGTCTGACTTCCAACCATCTCGAAGCTTCCATGCCAACCATCGGCCGTCGAGTACGAGGCCAATGCCCTAAGACATTAACGCATCAACAAAAACCTGACAATCTAGCGGGGAAGGAGGTCGAGTGATTTGCAGACCACACCAGTCGTCGCTCAATTTCTTAGTCCACCATGCAACGTCAACCATAGCAGCGCAACTGGGGCGTCTGCGAGCGAAAGGACTCAAGCCTGCCGGAAAGGAAGCGCGGAAGGCGTATAAGGAGGGGAGATGTGAACAACCCTCAGGGACTACCAGACACACATGATTCAGCATGCCAATGAGAGATTCTGTCAGTTTCAAACCGACTCTATCAGCCGCCGACCAGTCGGCCAGCTTGGTTAAATATTTCAAGCGTTTAGGGTCTGGAAGAGCCACTGTCTTCTCGGAGAGGGACCAAACAAAACCAATGTAAGTGAACGTGGAAGCGAAAGGGGAATGTTTATCCTGGGCCCACGGCCAGCCAAGATCTTCAGCGATGGACCAGACTAAGGATTCGTCATACGAGTAAATGAAAGGGGGCTCGAGGTTCAACGGGTATCGGAAGAATATGAAATCATCAACCCATTTGAGGACGGCCTCGATGCCATGATGAAGGAATATTTTGACAATAGCATCGGCTACTCGACCAAAAATACCGGGAGCAGAGGAAGCGCCAAAGTTGAGACGAAAATCAAAATGGACAAGCTTGTTGATAATGACCACGAGCAAGACCCAGTCCTGAGGGCGGGTGGGTATATTTCTGAAAGCCAAATCAACGTCAAAAACCGCAACCTGAGTGCCCTCCGGGGCATTGGCGACCAACAACCAACACGCAGAGAAGGTCCCCCAATCACACTTAAAGCGAGTAGCATCAATGAGGGAATTTATGGAAGGTACCAGAGGATCGTTACGAGGAAAGGAGAGGTCCAGAGTGACACGAAGTTTACCTTCGGCACTGGATATTACATTGAGAGGGGCAGATCAATACGGTCCAAAAAGAGCGAGAGCAACCTCGGGAGGGTGACCAGGAGAAACACGACCAAGAGCAATTTCCTTAGCATATTTAGACACAACAAACTCATGCGCTTCAGTCGTACAATAATGATTTGGGGGAGAGAAAACAGACGTCAAGGCAAAGGAACCCAAGCCAACGTCAAACCCATTGCGGAGGCCTTCCGGCACCTCCGCAAACATGTCCAGAACCCCAGCCAGTGCAAGTGCAGCCTCCCAGCGGTCTGCACGCAACGGGGTGGACAAGGGGTAAATGGACTCAAGGGGCACAGGCCTGCGCACCATGGGCAACAGCGCCACACAAGGAGCAGACATGAGCGTGGGAGCAGGCAGCTCCAATCTTGCAGGCCGGTCCACTGTTAAATGAGTAGCAGACTGATTCCCCGGTGGGCGTTTTCCAAGTGCGCCCATCCTTCTGGAGCCAATGGGGGTTGTTCTTGCAGGAGGGGAGTTTGTGCTCATAACCACCGCATCCAATGCAACGAAACCGCCTCCCCAAGGAAGAAGAGGTACCACGCCCCAAATCCCTACCCCTAGAACCATCCCGGCCATGGGAAGATTCGCCTGATTTTCCGCTGGCCTCCTTGACCACAGCAACCATAGCTACAAGTTCCTTCAGTCAGGCTGTCGTCTGATATGACTCACATTTACGCCATACGTCACGGTGGAAATGGGCCATGTTAAAGGTGTGTGAGTCGGTCAGGAACATGGAACGCAAGTGGCAATTGTAGTCAAGCACAACATCGAACTCAACCCTGGCATTGGGCAAGTTGCGCAGGTTCTTGAAGTGAGCCGCAAAGGAATTGGCGATGGCCTGGGCAATGCGTCCCCCAGAGTGGTTGTCACCTTCGGCCTGCAAATGTTTGCGCATAGCGTCCACCAAATTGTCCGACGCAGCAGACCAATCCTCGTAAGAAAGCTTAATCTCCTTGGAGAGGTTGAAAGAAGCGTTGGGCAAACACAGTTTCCCATCGGCTACAACAAAGGTAGACTCAGGTGCGGGGGGTTCTTGAGCAGCAGTGCGGCAAGCCTCATCGGTCAGCTGGTCCAACGGAATGTACTCCAGCATCCCCTTTTCGAGCACCCGCACAACCTTCCGTGGGAACACCTTGTCAGCGGCAGACAGTTGACGCCCCACCACCGGCGGCAATCCGTGCAGGGTACGAGTGGGTCTAGGGACCCGAGGAGAGAGGGGTCCAGCAGTGCCACGGCCGACATTGATGTCACCCAGCAAAACCCCAGGGGGAAACCGGGGTACGTTCAAGGTGCCAGCATTTCGGCCAGGATTTCTGTCACCCGCAGGAGGCGGCACAACGGGCGTGGCTGGCAGATATCTCGCTGCTGTCTGTGGTCTCAGGGTGCGGTCAGGCAGCGCACCCGAAGTGGCACCTATCAAGACTCAGGCAAGGTTACGAAGCAACCAGAGGTGGACACCCACCGACAGCTCATGCAGGCTGAAGTTCAAATGGCTCAGCTAACCCAGTGTCAGGGCGACCACCGTTGCGCAAGGCATTGAGGCGTTGAATAACGTCTGTCAACATACGCATCAGCCAAGGATGCTCAAGGTCACGCACGACCAGTCCAATAGACCATCAATCAACTTAGGGCAGGTGTCTCCAATAGACCAACCCCACCATGGACCAGCGTCCATGGTTGTCACACTTGGGAGTCCAATAAACCCCAATGTTGGAGGCCGATCCAAGCAACCGGGTCCTCCCCGCCTCCAACCCAAACGTAGGAGCGGACAGCAAAATGGGGGAGAGATACTCACCCTGTTTACCCACATTGCAACCAAAACTCCGCATGACACGCAGCAAAAGATCATTGTTCAAGGTGACCGGTGTCTGATCGCCGTTGTCCTCGATTCGCAAGGGCGAGGCATGCGAACGGTTGTCGGACAAGCGTGCACAACCTCTTGGCGAGGTCTCATCCCGAACCGGACTGACGCGGTTGTGTAAAGAGCGTGGGACCGAAAGCGGTCAAGGCGGCGCAGGGGAGTGGACAATGCTACGCCCTCTATCCACCGGAAAAACAGGCCTAGAATTTTGCAGCACTTCGTCTACCCCACTGGGTGTCAGACCACCCGTTACCGGACTAGTTCGGGCCGTAGGGCGAGCGCGTTTGGAAATTTGAGGGACGTCAGGGGAAGGAGGGGGCCTAGCAGAAGGCACTGAAGATTCGATTCCTCGATCGTCAGTGAATGTGCGTGTAATCCGCGGCACATCGAACTCCTCGGTGTCAATTGCACGGTGACCAGCAGAGTCAGAGCGGGGTTGTTGTAGGTCCAAGGGACTAGAAACGCGCATATAATCAGCGTTATTTGCCTCCTCATCAGAGTAAGTGTCTCCAGGTTGACCCTCATCCGCGGTAGCGTCAGTGTCGTCTTGGTAGAAGACATCAGCATTCTCCCGGTTACCCGAATCCAAAGTTTGAGGCTCAGGAGAAAGGATGACAGGCAAAGAGGGCTGACAAGAGGCACCGCGAACGCCTTTTGAACGAGTTCTACCCCTAGTAGTCATAGTGAGGAGTGCGAGAATTCCAAGCAGAGAAGTTAAATAAGACTGAGAGAAAAACACAGGAGAGCTGTCCTAGCCTACAAAACGCGTCTACTCACCGAGGACGCGATGATGAGGGTTGAGAGGCGACAGCTCAGGGTCACACTCAAGTCACACATCAAAATACGTCCCTCGTTCCTTCCGTTCCTCCCTCCCGAAGGACGTCAACTCCCAAATGCAATGCATACAAGACACAGCCCCATACACATCGTAAACAAATGCAAAGTACCCGTCTTATGGTGTTGGTGTTAGTGATTACCGGCGTGGTCCGCGCACAAATCACCAACACCAACACACCCGTCTTATGTATATGTATATCCAACTCAGAATCAATCAAGATCCTCAAAGGCCAGAGCACGTCTAACATCGCAGATATCATAAGCATTGTACCACACACTTGAAAAACTTTTCTCGACTCACCTGAACATCACAATCGGCCTCACCGGCATTGGCTGGGGTACAGGCTCCCGTTTCTCTTGCACCTTATTCACACGGGAAACAGGATTTGGCGTAGACGTAACAGTAGCAGTAGTCACTGCCTCCCGTGCAACATTTGCATTGCTCACGTCCGACTTCCTCTTCTCCACCTTCTTAGCCTTGCTCACCTCATCACGCTTGAACCTCGGCAGAGCACGAGCAGTTGTGTCACCACACGCTTCGTTCTTTGCATGATGTCTACGAGTAGATCGTTTCGACTCAGAAGTGTTGGTGTCTGAAGAGGTGGACTTGGGCTGATGATGATGGCCCTCGTGGCGCGCAACAACAGGAGCAGAACCAGTAGAGGGAGGAGTGTTGTGGGGGATGGGTTTGACAGGAAGAGCTGGCTCATGTGCAATGATGGCATTGGAGGTGGTCACAGGTTTGCGCGCGACAATGGCAACAGGTACGGAAGGTACATGACGCTGAACAACGGATGTCGCAGAGTGATGTGCATGACGCATGTGCTCCTTTTCAAACATCATACGGTGCATAGTCTTGACATGAACACTCCTACGAGACATCCTTAAGCCATTGATCCAAACTCTATAAAAGCAAGACAAGAACATACGGGGTACCAATTGGGGCAGCCCACGCCCCAGGGACAATTCCAAAAGCAAGAGAGACAAAAAGCAGAGTGTACGCGATAGAGATCATGTTTATACTTGTCGTTGAAAGGATTGAGTGGATCAAAAGCACAGCTAATCGAAAGAATAATCAGGGTACTTGACACGACGCGACAGACTCTAGGGCAACCGGTGCCGGAGAGATTTGGAAGGGGGATGGGACTGGGAGGGGAGCACAGCTAAAGAAACAGGAGTGTATACAGCATGGTTTTCATATGTAGCACGCTAGCGGACGAGTTCGGGGTTGATGGGGGTATGAAACGGTGATGTTGATGAAATGAATCAATCCATGATGGAGGTTTGGGGCACAGCCCTGGGCAGTCAATCTATAAGTAGTTGGACATTCAGTTCGATATAACTGAGTTTGAAAATATAACTATGTACAAATAAATGTAACATGCACAAACAAGTCTAGCCACATTGTTGTCTGAGAGTCTTTGAGCATGTTATTGGCCCTTGAGAAATAAATTATGATACCTGTGTATCTGGAGGGACTTATATACTCTGTAGCTAGTGTGTGGAAGCAGTTTCTGAATTT
>JAGGAS010037797.1:0-10499 GCA_017657355.1 Termitomyces sp. K1Ac | reverse complement strand
TATTTCCGGAGTCAGCCGAAGATGCGAGTTCAGATCGGAAAGTGCGAGCTCAAAATCCGTCGTACACGGGTACTGGAGGACAGTTATGGTGCTGTTATGGCATTGAATGGTGAAGACCTAAAGAGGAGGCTGATGGTAAGCTTTGAAGGTGAAGATGGGCTGGACTATGGGGGCGTCTCAAGGTATGTGTGAATGTAGTTCAAGAGAATTTGCGACTCAACCGCTGGCAGAGAATGGTTCTTCCTCCTCTCTCATGAGATCTTCAATCCAAGTTACGGGCTGTTCGAATATTCCGCTCATGACAATTACACACTCCAGATCAATCCTGCCTCTGGTATCAACCCTGATCACCTCAGTTACTTCAAGTTTATCGGCAGATGTCTTGGGCTCGCTATCTTCCATAGAAGATTCCTCGATGCCTACTTCGTTCCTAGTTTCTACAAGATGATTCTATCAAGAAATATGACATTGGCCGATCTAGAGAGCGTAGACGCTGAGTTACACCGCTCCTTGGTTTGGATGTTGTAAGTCTCGCATTGACAATTTCTCTCCAACATTTCCGATCTCATTTCACGCAGGGATAACGACATTACGGATATTCTCGACGAGACGTTCTCGCTGACGGAAGAGCGTTTCGGGGAAATGGTTACCATAGAACTCAAACCTGGTGGGGAGGAGATCCCTGTAACAGAGAAAAACAAGAAGGAATATGTGGACATGGTTGTTGGCTATCGGTGTTCAAAGAGAGTCAAGGATCAATTCGATGCTTTCATGCAAGGATTGCTGGAACTTATCCCGGCCGATCTACTTGGAGTATTCGACGAACGAGAGCTTGAGCTTCTCATCGGCGGTATGTCCGAGATCGACATGTATGTCCCTGTTCCTTGTTACTCTTGACGTTCTGTTGACGGCTGTCTAGGGACGACTGGACGAAGTATACTGATTACCGTGGGTACGAGAAGACGGACCAAGTTATCGAATGGTTCTGGCAATGCATCCGATCTTGGCCTGCGGAGCGCAAGTCGCGCCTACTGCAATTCACAACCGGCACCTCGCGTGTTCCTGTGAATGGTTTCAAGGATCTACAGGGTTCCGATGGACCACGGCGCTTCACGATCGAGAAGTCGGGCGATCCGTCGGGATTGCCACGCAGCCACACCTGCTTCAACCGTCTCGACTTACCTCCATATCAAGATTATGAAAGCCTCGAGTCAAAACTCCTATTTGCTATCGAGTGAGTTTTTTGTAACGCTTTCATTGAATCAGCTTTAACTAACCACAAATTACGCACAGGGAGACGGAAGGTTTCGGACAAGAATAGCCCATCTTTCGCTTTGCATTCTTCCTCATTCATCTATCTACTTTCATTGCTTACATGTATATTTTACGACCTAGGATTGTACCATTTCAGCCTACGCCTACTGTTCAACTACACGTGGACTTGTATTCTAATACTACTGGAGGTTCTTGTCTTCGCTGCTGATTTCTTTAATTTGACACGGAATGTATGTATGTTCCAGAGAATTTGCCATACCCTTGTGTTCCCACCGACTCTTTTCTGAGCTGTGTCTCTAAAATGTTATTTCTGGACGACTTCAGGTCAAGATTCTCATGTCCTCAGCCTCATTCGATTGTTAAGTCAAGAAGTCATGACTGATAACCACAAAGTACAACATCGGTGAAGAAACGTGGGATAGACTATGAAGAGGCAGGCTGTCCTGGGAATTGTCCATAATATTCAAAGCAAGCTGACATACTAACTGATATTAATCGATGAGTTGGCCAAGTGTTCGTAGTACCGATCGAGGACAGGAGCCTGCCAAGGGCTAACCTCCTTTATCGGTAGTAATGCTGGACAGTAATCAAGGGCCTTCAAACGCCTAAACCAGGATTACTGCCCGAGGTATGCTCGGTGCTAAGGCCTCCAGTAGGGCGTGGCGCGGTAATGTTGGGAGGGTGATATACGTAGTGCCTCATGCGGTGGAAGACATCGACTTTATAGGCGACGACGAGATATAGGCAAATCTGAACACAAATGAATATCGCTGAATATATTCGTGAGGCATAAAGACACCGAGCCCTAGTGACATAGATAACATACCCAAAAAAACTGCAATCCCCACGATCGTTGAAATAGCTAGTGGAGCATGATCATCCCGCTTTAACAATTCATTGGCGGTATAATTGCCACTGCAGTTGGTAGAGGCTGCACTGCGTGGGAGATGACGACTCTTACCAATGCTCAAAAGGGTGGCAGAGTCGTTAAAAGGGACTTCATTGTCGAAATCGAAGAGGGGGATAGCAAGTGGTGGTCCAGACTCGGGCCGACGGGCGTCACTGACAGCAGGAGGTCGAGAGATGTAAATGGTTTCGACCGCACCCCCAGTGGCGTCCTTAGGTGAGGCGTCCGCGACGACAGCGGTGACCGGACGTCCACCGCTCAACTGGACGAGGAGCAAGATCATCATGAGCCCGATGACCACACGGTGATATCGTTCTTTAGAGTTCATGCTATGGTACTGGCAAATAATAGTAGCAATCCACTGAGGAAGGACTCCCTCAAAGTAGATAGACATTTTATAGATCACATCCACTTCGAGTGATGCGAAGCGCAAATCAGACCTGCGTGTTCGAGCGAAGGATAGGATAGGATAGGATTACCGGCGCGGTCCGCGAACAACCGAAATACTTTTCCATTGGCAAGGAAGATGCGAAAAACAAAACAAGTAGAGGGTTGCCACGGTTTGGCCACCCACCGCCACCGGTCAATTAGCAAAATATCTGTTTTAAGCACATTGTACATAAGGGCAGTGCATAGTGCTGTAGAACTGTAGTATACATGCATTCAAGTTTCTGGTGGTGGTCTCTAGAGTCCAGAACCATATGCCGCCGTAGCATGTAATGTTTGTGCTGAGTGCCCTCGCGTGGGGCACGCTTTGTAGAAAATGTATATCTTCAATCTCACTTCAACTATGTATTCTGCAGCGTTCTCCACGTCACACTTCAACTTAGTGTTCGACGACTTTTCGACCGTAAGCCAGGAAGTGGGCTCTCATCGTGGGTTTGCAAAGGCTGCTCTCATCGTGTGTTTACAAAGGCTGTTCGTCAAGCTGACACAGTTTCTGCGATTTTGGCGGAGAGAAACTTAGGACATTGAGCCAAGTAGAAGAGTGGCTGTACTTACTACCACACCTTCTTCTGGAACGCACACGGCTGTGTGCATTATGGCTTCTTTCTCCATATGCTGTGGCGAGGGTCGAGACATGCAATACTTGCCATATAACAGGCTTCTAGGTGTGGCTGGCTGTTGTGTAGTTTGTAGCCTTAAGATGTGTTCATGTGGCACCGCCTCACCGCTCCACTGGTATGCTTATCGCGGAGGCAGTGCTTTTATGATCTTCCTCATCTGTTTGGCGACACCGTGACGTCTCAAAAGACATGTATGGACCCGTGATTGTGAAGGCCTTTGAGATGACCGCGTTTCTGGTCAAAGCTTCCTGTAGTTACGCATACATGTATACGGATTCGCGCTGCCGCGCCACATTTATAGAGCTGTGAAAGTGGTCACGGGTGAGACGAGTCCAGTGGGAGGTTCTGATATGAAGTGTCTACGTCGTGGGGTCAATCGCGCCAGGAACACCAGTGTCATTAGCAGTGAAAGGTTATAAATCGCTCGACATACTGGATATCACAGAATCAATCCGGAGAAGTGACAACTATATGGGCCATCAGATATTTCCGCGATCGTGGAGATTTGGCGGGCTTAGCTGAGAAGAAAGTCCGTTCAAATGGGAAACTTAATGTAAAATAAAGAGAAGGACGGATATATGTGCTAGCATGGGGAGAGGATGATAATACTCACTGAACCCAATGGGTGTCCGATTTGCGCCACCATCGAGTTTCTCAGTGGGGATACCAACTGCACATGCTGTAGACGGCTTCAAGATGGCCAAAAATTATCACTAGTTACAAGAAACCGACCGCCAAGAAAGTATGTGTGTTCTGTAGACACACTAATGGTGGCAACCACAGAGGGTACGTATGTTGAGGTCATAAGTCAAAAGTCGGATCCGAGTTCCGATCATGATTGAGTTTAAGGCTTCTAGACAACAGGCTTACACATTCCGAGAATGGAAAGGGCGTCCAAATCACGACTGACCACGACGTGCGTTGCAGGAGGCGCGTTGCGATGCTTGACGACAAAATTGACGCGGCATCCTTTCTTCAGAGCGTCGATGGCGAAATCTCATTCTTCCGGTCCATAACGCGTGCACGACCAATTGGAATGCACCGCCACTTTCACGTCATCGCCATTCGGAACGCGATATTCAAAGACACGAATCGCCTGGTATCCATTGACGACCTTTGGGAGAAGTTGAGGTCATGTTATAATCTTGACGTGCTTGAGGCCATTGTGAGAGGTGTTGTATGGCCCTCAGAGTCTTTCATTCATCATTCTCAGGATTTGGAAGCAGAAGGTTACGAATCGCCCAAATCGAACAAGTCGACTCCAATATCAATACCTTCTCCTTCACCATCACAGAACCTTGCGGCACATCCTTTTTTTCGAGAGGAGTTCACGCTACCTTTTGACGAATCAATTGAAAAAATGATTTCTGAACGCCGAATGCGAGCCACTGCATCCCTGCCTTCGTCTCCAATACCTTCACCTCCATCAATACCCCATACAGGGAAGAAGCGTGGTAGGACGAAACTCAACATGGCCGGACTCGTAGGAGGCGATAGCGACAGCAGTGCGTTGACTCAGGAAAGTGGTGATGAGGGTGTCAGTTCGCCAAGAGCAAGCAGTGTTGTGACCGGGACGGATGTGGGGACAGATCATGTTGAGGATGAAGACATCGAGATGCGCGAACCATCCGGTATGTATCTGCATGGAACCTTCTCAAACGTGTAATATTGATCCATCTATCAGCCCCTTCATCTCCAAGACCAACTAGAGGTCGGGGCAAGTTTACGAAAAAGGGGGCCAGTGGTCGAGGCCGAGGAGGAGGTAGAGGTGGTGGGGCAGAGCCAGCACCTGTCGGCCGCCCACCAAAAAAGAGGAAACGATAATATTTCTCCAAGTCGGATTCCTTTGTTGCTAGATAACTTAATTATTACTGTATTGACAGCCATACAATCAAGACTTGTCCTCGGCCATATCTACATCTTGCTGATCCTTACCCTTACTTCTCCGTTCAATCAAGAATGCATCTATACGAGCTTTAAGCTCGAGGTCTAACGAAAGCTTTAGTAATGATTATTTTAGGCCAAATCGATCCAGACTCACCTGGAATTACGTCTTCTATCTTCAGTGGGGATCGGTTGAATGGATCGGTGGGATCGGAAAGTAGATGCGATTTGATTGTCGAGCGGTCGACGACAGTGTTAGAAGAAGGAAGTCGGACAGGATCACGCATAATTGTTGCCATAAGTGGATCTGGATAAGATAAAGTTGGTCCAGTACAACTTTTGAGATGTAACTCGTCCACTCACCCTGGAATTCGTCCGGTATTTCTCCAAGGTCCTCATCATCTGCCTCTAACGCCGATTTCGTCTCTTCGACTTTGGCAACGAAAGCCATGAGTTGTTCAATCTCCGCCGAAGATTTCAAGTTAACCCGAATTGCGATATCCGCAGCCTTTTCGAAAACTTCTCTAGAGAAGCTACGACCGTCACCAGCAACAGCTTGAATGAAGTCTGGTTGATCACTTAAATTCAAAAACACCTGAATTATATCGGATAGCAACGCCTTTGGATTGAACTTGAGCTTTTCTGGATCTTGTACCTTGAGTTCTTGATATTTGGGACCAACAAGGGCAACGAGATTGTAGTCCAACATGGCAGCCAGTCTGCTGACGATCTCAGGCACCATGAAAGGTGCTTTCGTTTCTGCCGTGAAAACTTTCAGGAGTTCAACCGTGGACCGACTGAGCGTCGTGTAGCTGGATGCTTGACGTTCCAGTGAACGCAAAGTGCCCTCTCGCTCACGGCGGTACTCCTGGGTCCTTGAAAACCATGTCGCCTGATCTTTCATTTCTACTTGGATTTCGTGAATCTGAGTAAGCTCGCTGAAGGATTCGTTCATGAGGTAAGTGACATCGTTCATCATGAGATTGATGAAGCGGACGAATTTATCGACATTCCTAAATGTTTCTGTTCTTGAGCAAAATCTATCATCAGACCGACACAATTCAAACTCACTTGGCCTCAATGCTCAATGCTCCTCGATGGGTTGGATTGTCCCAGATGACCTTCAAAATGTGCGAAATATTGCGTCTTATCCAATGTAAAGATTCTGATGCAATGTGGCAGAGGAAACAACGCACCGAGCATCTGTAATGTGGTGGTCAGTCGCTGCCATGGAATATGATTTTTCAACGCACTAAATTTGTCATAAAACTGAGAACTTGCTCCAGTCTGTTCGACCTCTGACACAAAGACAATCAACGAAAGATAAACTCATGACAATGAGTACGTTACCGATATAGAAGTGCATCAAGGCTGGCATCAAGTGTTTGAGTGCAACAGGATGAGTATTTAGAAGGTTGCCCAAGATGCCATGTCGCTCATAACCGTAACCCCAGATGCTCATAAACAATACCTTGTGGAATGATTGAGAAGCGAGCATCAAACGATAACTTTGAATTTACATCGTTGATTTTTGCTTTTAGGAAGGGATTCTTGATGTACCATGTGCAATTCAGGAAAATTAGGATAAAGGTCATGAGTTCTATCTTCCCCGACATTTCAAATTTGTCTGGGGATGTCCTTTATGGCTCATGTGAGCGTTGCCTATGCAATGAGCGGGATAACCAAACGACGCACTGGACGACAAAGAGGAAACACTCGACAATGTCCTCGATGATATACTCTGGCAGCACACAGAACGATAGAGGCACTTCCTGAGGTAATGGGATCCTGCGAAAGCTGCTCAGAAGAACCATCATGCGGTGCAAGGAAACAGACTGACTGGGCCAAGGGATTTGGGTGTGTTTTCTTCGGATCGACCTGTCTGATTACCCACGTAGACAAGAATGTTGTGAAACTGAGTGAACGAATGGTAAATTCAGGATCACAAAGTTGGGCTTGGAATGCGAGTTGTTGGATCCGTATCTTGTTTTGCTCGTTCTACACGCCAAGACGTTAATCAAATGACATACACCCACCGAGCGCTGGTAAGCCCACTAACTTTGACTTGATTAATCGCGGCCTCCACACGAGCCTGCATTGGGGACTACATGAACAGATCAGCGAACTTTACCGCGGCGATGAATGTGTGGATTACCCCCATCCAGGATCCATCACCGTTGATAAATTCGATGTGCCGCTTGAGGTCCTCCAAATGTTTTGCGAGATTGTTGAAAGTCTGAATCGTTTTGAGGTAACCGTAATGACTCATTGCGATAGTCAGATAGAATATGTTCGAAATGAAATTGGGCTCAGGTGCTGTATTTTGAGTCAGATATGGGTAAGAAAGGCGATGTACAACAAACCATTGAGATTTTTGTGGGCACGTTCCCACTCAGCAGCCTCATCACTAGTAGCCTTGATACGAGTCTCGTCTTTCAAGTGGATACGCGAAGATTGGGCATAGAACAGAGGATCTATACGATCCATCTGAAGGAATTCGTATTCAATCAGGTGAATGTCAATTGCTGAAATAAAATCTGTATACCTTCGAATAGTTGGCATCCATGAATGGTTCAGCAAAGCGAAGAAGTATAGTTTGGAGATTAACCATGAACGAGTCAGATGCTACTGTCTCGGGGTCAACCTGTAGCATGCATGGTTATAGAATCGTGACAGTACAAGAGAGCCTCTACTAACATGAGTTCCAGCCCGCCTCGAATTCAAAGATACCACACGAGCAAACCACTGTAAGACGGCTTCGCGGGGTTCTGGGCCTGTTCTGACGAGGGTATTGAATATTTGGAAAAGTGAGGACTAGACCACCATCAGCATAATGAGTCGGCGTATCGCGGTAGAAGTTTCGAATCCAAACCTGCAAGCTCTTCAGCGTTCCGCGCAAGCTCGCAAAAGAGGATTCAACATCGTCCCGACTGCGCTTTTCCGGGTCAGAAAAATAGGATGTCCCCAGCGCTGGCTGATGGATGGTTTCAAGCTAGACCATAACCTGGTATTGAGAAAGCGACCTACCCATTCTCGTGAGAATACCCCAAGTCGGCAGAGTGGACCAAGTAAAGCCATCCTTTCGAAAGTTGGTGCTGTGGCATTTGCAGGATTCCACTCTTCCATCCTCGTGATCATCGTTGCGATGGGCTTGATAGATACAAGCAACTCTAGGCCACCTACAACACCTCTCCAACTCGCATCACCACCACCAAGGCCCTCGGGTCGGAAAAGCGACTCGTGGAAAAGAAGGGCTTTGACGACTGGGCCGAGAATACCATCAATCTCATTATCGGGCTCAAAACGACGTGCCAGGTCTTGAAGGAACTGCTCGATGTCAGAAGGAGTAAGGGTATTGGGAGATGAGGACGACGGTGCAAGAAGAGGGCCAGAAAGGGCCGACAGAGACAGCAAAGGTCCGACAAGCTCGGGTGGACCAAGCGGGCGTCTAGATCACTTTATGGATAAAGGTCATTTTTATAAGCACTGTACGCACCCTTGAGGCTGAGGGAACATTTCTGGCTCTTGTAGAGTAAGTCCAGTATAGCTGATAATGAGTTCTCGCAACTTTTCTAGCCGGAGAAGAGCTGCTTGTGTATCTGGAGGAGAGTAGCCCTGTGGATATTGATCAGTTATCTCGACCTTCATCACGCTCAGGATGAAACACACCTTTTTAAGAAGAGCAGACTTGGTTGCATTCACTCGCTTCCAGGCCCCAACAAGGTACTCAAATGTTGTTTGTTGAGCTGGGAGAGACGCAAGGACCGGTAGATATTCTAGGTCATCGCTAACTTATGATCAGAACTAAGTCCTAAAATTCAACTTCCCTACGTACGACATAGCACCAGGATCTAGTTCGAGGCGCGCAATCAATATCCGGTCGGCTAGATCAGCAGTCAACGGTACGCTCTCTGCGACGGAGACCTTTCAATCTTCAATCAAAGAATCTAGAGAGTATGAACATACTGAGGCCTTCTGATACAAGTTCCTGAGCCAGATCCTTCAACCACACTGTCTCATAAGCTGTCCGTTCCGCGACTGATCGCTATATGTAACTGCATGTTATATTCTACTTCTCAGCAGAAATACGGAAGGCGTACCTCCAACGTCGTATTGAAGACAAAGCTGACGCTCTCATGCTCCCAGGAAGCAAAATCTAATTTTACTGGAGCTTTTTTCCTTACTGGCCCCGGTGAAGGAATGACAGGTGCAGGTGATCGTCTTTGTGCAGGTGATGGAGCGGGTGGAGGTTTGACTGCAGCAAGCCTAGGTTGAGGAGGAGGTGGAGTACTAGTCGATGGGGTAGGCGATGTCTTTCCTGAGGCCTCGGTGGTTTGTAGTTTCGCCAACCGTTTCAGGCGAATCTAAATTACATATATCACACTGTAAGTTTAACACGATCCATATGGCACGTACACGCTCAGCTTCATCTGGGGAAGGAGTGTTAGGGTTATCGCTCATGACAGTCGTGTAAATCCTTGTTGATAGATTCGAGATGAATGCAATAGCACAAAAGGCAGGGTCGGTCAGTTTGGTGGCACGTGGTCATAAGAGCATCTCCCAGAGTCACAAGTCCATCTACCTTGTACGACCTAAGTATCCTCAATGTTCCTCGGCAAGCTACTTTCTGGTTCTCTGACACGGTCGGCCCAGCCGTCGGCCATTGTGAACCGACTTTTCTCTACAACGTCCGTTATCCAAGCCGGTTACAAAATGAAGTCACATTCTGGGGCGAAAAAACGGTGGCGGTCACTCGCGTCGGGTGCTGCATTCAAACGCGTCAGTATCCATATACTGTTTCTTTGACTGAGGTCAGATTGACATGGCCTACTTTGTTGTCAGGGAAAGGCTTGTCATTCCCATCTCAATAACTCCAAAAGTCCGGGAAGAATCAACCGCCTCGGGCAAACAGCTTATGCGACAGACACTCAGGCCGTTAAGCTGAAGAAACGTCTTTTGCCGTACGGTTCCAACTGAAACATATAATTTTTCAATTGGTGCGATGACTTTGAATTGTGTATCGAGCTTCTCTGACTTTTGTTCCTCAGGCAAACATATATGTCTAGATACTTTCTAAACCATTTCGCTGGCGAGCAAGGTATTCTGGCTATACAAAGAAGTCGATACACAGTTTCTTCGAGAGTTGTCGAAGACCACGAACACCCATCATCTCACCCCGCAATGCTGTCTCTCAGTTCCTAATCGAACCGTCCAAGGCCTTGTTACTAGGTCGAATGTTTGCGCGCCATAACGCCTGCATATTTTGATACATTTAAAACCCCAGTGGGTTACGTGTGTTTTATTTGAAATAGTCGGACCTTGTGATGGTTTACTCACGCGAAGACGAGGCCCGATCAAGCTTGCTA
>JAGGAS010037796.1:0-10530 GCA_017657355.1 Termitomyces sp. K1Ac | reverse complement strand
TGGACGGTGACCGGTACCGGTGACCCACTGCATAACTGCGTGTTTTCTGAAGGGATAAAAGGCCTCCTAGAGCCCTCAAACAGCAGGTCTGGCGCTCCGAACTTCTTTGTCGCAAACCCTTCATTTGAGACTAGCTGGTCCGCGGACTACAAGTAGACTTTTCCAAGTCAGAAAAATCCAGCTCTTTCGTCTTATGAAACCTAACTGACGTGCTTGGTAATTGCTTTGATTGATAAGATCGCCAGGTCTTTTTCAAACACCACTATTCTCAGCATGCCCCCCATTTTCGATAAGCCCACCGTTGAAAAATATGACTACGTCCTCCTTGGAGGAGGCAGCGGTGGATCTGCCTCTTCGGTACGTTACCGATTCGCGTAACACATGGTGAAATTGAACCTCCTTCATAGCGCCGGGCTGCGTTATACGGGAAGAAAGTGGCTGTAGTAGAAGTCGACCCCTACCTTGGTGGAACCTGCGTGAATGTTGGTATGTAGTTTCGATGTAATTCATTCTTGCTTTCTAATTTAGTCTTCTGTCGCCAGGATGTGTGCCAAAGAAGGTCAATAATCCACAAGTGAATGGCAAATCTTTGTATCGTTGACTCTATCCCTCCTAGATTATGTGGCATGCCGCTGATTTGCAAGACAAGTTGGCGCATCACGCCTCAGGTTACAAATTCAAAGGTATCGATGCACCCAAGTTTGACTGGGCTGCATTCAAGCCTCAACGCGACGCATATATCAAAAAACTGAACGGAATCTATGCAAACAATTTCGACAAAGAGGGCGTCGAGTATCACCACGGCCGCGGACGCCTTACATCCGCCAACACCGTCGAAGTTACGCGTCCCGATGGACAAAAATACACCTTACGCGCGGATCACGTCACCATTACCGTTGGAGGTGCACCTACTGTCCCTTCTGATGATCAAATTCCTGGAGCGTCCCTTGGAATCAATTCGGATGGATTCTTCCAACTTGAGGAACAACCAAAACGTGTTGCAGTCGTCGGTGCTGGATACATCGCTGTTGAACTTGCTGGCATCTTCCATACCCTTGGGTCCGAAACTCATCTCATTATTCGTGGTGACACTGTATTGCGCACTTTCGATCAGACTATTCAGGAGACGTTGACGCCATGGATGGAGAAGACTGGGGTCAAGATTCACAAGTCGAGTCATGTTACCAAGGTCGAGGGGGAGAAGGGCAAGCCTTTGACTGTCTTCACCGACAAGGGCGAGAAAATCGAGGTCGACACGCTTTTGTGGGCAATTGGTCGTCATGCGCTCACCAAGGATTTGGGTTTGGAAGAAGTTGGTGTCAAAGTGGACAAGAAGGGTGACGTCATTGTGGACGAGTACCAGAATACTTCAGTCAAGGGCGTCTATGCCATCGGCGACGTACAAGGAAAAGCTCTCTTGACTCCCGTCGCCATCGCTGCAGGACGTCGACTCTCTAACCGCCTTTTCGGACCGGAAAAGTTCAAGAACGACAAGCTAGATTATGAAAACATTCCAACAGTTGTTTTCTCGTGAGTCCTTCTTTGAGCATAGAACTAGAGTCTGATTCTTCGTAGACACCCTACCATCGGTACCGTCGGTCTCACTGAGAAACAAGCGCGAGAAAAATACGGTGACGCCGTCAAGATCTGTAAATATTTCCTCAGGTGCACTATGCCGTCCATACTAATGGTTGCTTTTAGATAAATCCTCCTTCCGTGCTCTCTACTTCTCGATGATCGATGAGGATCACAAAGAGCCTACTGTCTATAAGTTAATCGTTGTAGGACCCGAGGAGCGTGTTGTTGGTGTCCACATTATTGGTCTCGGCAGTGACGAGGTCATGCAGGGCTTTGGCGTCGCCGTCAAGATGGGAGGTTAGTTACTCCATCTGGGTCTTGTGCACTACTCACAGGATCCAATTCGCAGCAACTAAGCAGGATTTGGATGACACCGTTGCCATTCACCCCACTTCTGCCGAAGGTACGCTTAGCCATGAGTCTCCGAGCGCGGGCTAATGTCATGGTGCAGAGCTTGTCACACTTCGTTAGACCGTATCGTTGGGTTTGTGGGAAAGCACAATACGTCATAAGAGTAAATGCATTTTTAGAACGATCGATAATAAATCATGAAGGAGGGGTCTATGATCCATTCGTCATAGGTGTGGAGAAGAAAGCCAAGATATAAGTGACCTGGGACCCCAGTTGTTGCTTCGGGGCTGTGCAATAAGATTCGATGAAAAGGTCTACCTTTCCTGGAACTAGGTGTGATCACCACATATCCCTTGGCGCCCGTCTCGTGCACCGCCTCCAGAAGGCATGACACAGTTTCGAGGCTCGAGAGTCCGGATCTCGATTCTCCAGCTGGGTCTATCCTCATTTCATTCTTGAGAAGCATCCATACGTTTCGAAGTCATAAGTAACAGGTCGTTCCATCTAGTTCCTCTAACCCAAGTCTTCAAAGCGCGTTCAGACGAGGATCAGAACCCGGCTTCCGCAGCCGTACAGTGTGCCATTATCATTACATCGACGAAGAGCAAAAATCCCGCAGACTTAGTAGGATAGAAAGACTGGAAATCTCGCCATAGCGAATTCGACATATGGTCTGGGCTTTGACGACATTGTCATTGTCTTGATAATGAAGAAGGCTGTGTAAACATGGAGATTAAAGTGAGGAAGTCGAGGTCTAATCGACCCCATGATTTGGAAGTACACATCCATAAGATTAATATCAGCTATTACACGACGCTTGGGGAAGTGCTTGCGAGAGAGAGACAAGACACAGGGGGAAAAGAACAAGAAACTAACCAGTCAACAGGACTGTCATTCCACTCACTATCTAGTTGTTTGGATGACAACTGTATGCGCATTCCAGATCTACGACTCTCTAGGTTGGTATACCAAAAATAAAAATAAGAGATAAGAAATAGTACTTTACCACCCTTCTTCGCCCTTTCGCCTTCCACAAAAGTTACATTCAACTAATAGTGGGGTAAGAGCACAATCCGGTTCGTCATAGAAGTCTAAAAGAGCCCAACCACGTACACGGCGGGCTTCAGAAATATGTTTCTCGTCAAAAAGCTCTGAAGCACGACTCTCCTCAGCAAGATTGTTCAGAAGCCATTGAACAAATCGACTATTGATGCCTTCTATGCCAAGGCCGATTTTCGGCCATCCGATCCCTTTGGCGATGACAGGAGGAAGGGCAAGAGGGAAAGAGGCCGCCGAAAGGAATGCAATTGAAAGCGTAGGCGTCGGCGAATCGTTAGGCGGGGCTATGAGGATCTCGGAAGCAAGAGCAAACTTCTCTGGGATCTCAAGGAAGGAGGGCAAGAGGTACCTGACAAGGAACTGTGAACAAGACTTGATTTTCAAGAGGTATAGACTTACCTACCAATCGTGCGTTCTTACAAGGGTATCTTTGCAATGCCAGGTGAATCCAGATTTCTCACTGTCAGGCCAGACCAAAGGATGAATCCCTAGGCCTTCCCAGCCGCCTTCCCATCCCTCACCATTTCCGCCAAAACGGCTGAACATGACAACCTTGCCTCGAACTTCGCCAAGAGTTGGTATGCGGTTCTGTAGATACCACATTTCTCGCCCTCCCGGTCCATTGGATATCTCTTCGTGAACTAGGCGAGAGAATTTAAGATAAGAGTATTTCATGAAGTCTTCTTGCTTGATAGACATGACAATCGTCTCACGACACGTTGATGGATCTGTAAGGAAATTGTGAATTGTAGAAAGAATTTCCTGGAATGAAGTGCGCTGTGGGTATATTCCATGAAAAGCGATAAGTTCAGAATTGACGATTGCTAGCCGGACATCTAAGACCCGGATTCCTGAATGAAGTTGGACATCGAGGGGCGTTGAAAGTTCTTGACATTGCGAGATTGGCCATCCATACAAGGCCATGCTTCAAACAGAAATTGAGCTCATTGGGCAGACGCTGAAGCAAAGCTGGACATACGTATCATGTGTTCCTAGAGGAGATATCAATGTTGAGGGCAGCTTTCAGTCGTTTGGTAGATTGATTCTGACCTGGAAGACACAGAGAAGACAATGACAACGTGTCGGGCATATCTGACAGGAATGTCGATAAATCTCGGCGAAGAATTATGTATAATCTATAACATGTTTCTGTAACCTTGAAAAAGCTTAGTCTTGTGTAGAATCGATTCAGAAATTGTACTAACCCTGCTAAGGTATACGTTCCATTGACATCCGTCATGAAGAGGTATCATGCGCCAACTTCGTGCACTCCGAGCCAATGAAAGAGGAATGTTGACTTCATTAGACTCTATAGACCATTCTTTGGATACAGAAACATCATCTTTGGAGTCTAGAGAATTGGTTCTGGGTAACAATGTGAGGGATTTACAGCCATTCGGTACGTTAACAGTCAACGAAGGACAAGAAGAGCCGATCAGTGTGATTTCGGGGTTGTCAAAGCTCCTGCTGTGCTTGTGGTTCAAGCGGTAGGATATATCTTCCTGGGTCAAATTCAAGAGCGTCAAGCGCATAGTACGCAAGTGGAAGGACTCCAATTAGAATCTCGCTGCCTCGTGTCCATGCGATTAGTAGGTCCGACGTCTTCGGCGCTCATCACAGATTTGTCGCGCAACACGTGAACATGACGTGAATGGTCGAGACTTTCGAAACCACTAAGCACTTTTGACAGCGATATTGAACCACACAAACATATCCAGCTCAGCTCTTTCTCTCGACAAATGACTGTTCATCTTTCAGACCGCCAAAAGAGCGATCTGTGAGTTCCAATACACGCGTACATATGTGAACATGTTCTTAATCTGATTTCGTGAATCAGTCATAAATCCATTCTCGACTACCTACACACCGCTGGTTTTTCGAAGACGTGTGACTCCTTGCGGCAAGAGGCCCCTGATTTGGTACGATTTGCTTCAATATCGTTACTTTTCTTGGTGCTCATATGTTTCTCCGAGGCTGATTTTGTACCAGATCCTACTTCACCTGCCAGTGGTATATTGGTCAAGAAATGGACAAGTGTTATCCGTATGCAGAGGAAGGTAGCGTCGTGTGTCATGGTCCTCACCAAGTTCCAAATGTCCTAAGGACATATGCAGATTTTAGAGCTCGAGTCACGCCTCTCAACTACCCAAGACGAGTTAAGCACACTCTCGACTGATGGTGCTAGACGGACCAACAAGGATTGGCTACCGACTGATTCTCCGAAACGAAACCTTACTGGTCACCGAGATAAGATTAACGCTATTAGCTTCCACCCTCATTATTCAATTCTGGCTTCGGCTTCCGTCGATTCCACGGTGAAGATCTGGGATTGGGAAACGGGTGAATTGGAAAAGACACTCAAAGGGCATACGAAGTCTGTCACTGGGTGTGATTTCAACTCGGATGGCAAGATGCTGGGTACGTCCTCTCATCGACCGACTGGGTAGCCATGTACCAACTACCAACTTCTCACGTATTTATTATAGCAACTTGTTCGCATGATCTTTTCATTAAGCTATGGAGCGTTATCGAGGATTACACAAATTTTGCTACCTTGCGCGGTCATGAACATTCGATATCATCAGTGCGATTCATTCCAGGAAACACTCGCCTTGCCTCCTCAAGTCGAGATCAAACCGTGAGGATATGGGACGTTCAGACTAGGTGTGCTCATTCGATTGATAAATTCTAATATGTTTCTTGACTTTATCTCAGTCATTGTATCAAGGTCATAAGGGCTCATGACGAATGGATTCGTTGCGCGAATCCAAGTTTAGATGGGCGGCTACTTTTGACATGCTCTGATGACCACGTTCGTCTTATTCTTTATCTTTCGTTGCCTTGTACTTAACTAAGCGACGCCTTAAGACCGCTCGTATAACAGAGATTGAATCAGGGACATTGAAGGTAGAGATGCACGGTCATGATAATCGTGTAGAAAGTGCTATCTTTGTCCCGGCGGCTTCGATTCCTGCAGTTCGAGAACTCATTGCACAGGTGATAAGACAACTACTCTGCTACCAAAACTAACTCCTTTCTTCATCTTAGCCGGCATCCGCTGCGTCCGCAAAAGTGGACTCACTTGCCGTGTCATTTGTAATGACGGCCTCGCGCGACAAAACCATAAAGCTCTGGGATTCAATACGGGGCCTTTGCTTATGGACTTTCGTAAGTCAACTCCCTGTACCTACTTTTATTTCATTGACACCTGCAGGTGGGACACGATGGGTGGGTGCAAGCCTTGGCTTTCCATCCCTCAGGCAAGCATATGCTGTCAGTCGGAGATGACCATACCATGCGTATCTGGGATCTCAGAACTGGACGCTGTACCAACAAGCGTATGTACGAGCGTACCACTCACTTCCTTTCTGTGCTGATGAAATTACCTAGTGGAAGCTCACAAACCTTTCACACAGTGTCTTTCTTGGGGTCCTGTACCTGTCACAGAGGGTAAATCTGAGGACGTCGAAAAGTCTGTCAACGTGATTGCTACTGGAGGCACAGACCAGGTAAAGTATACTTTCGTCATACATTCCCAAGCTTTCGTGCTCACAGTCGTTCTTAGCTTGTTAAGATTTGGTGCCCTTGATTTTGAGAAGAGTCTGTTGTGGGCATTCCACACCTGGTCCTCCATTTCGCCAACGTTGTGACCTGTGATTATTGTCTCGTCTCCCAGGGTTTATGTAATTTCGTGTTTTCTAATTTGCTGTTCACGCTGTTCGTGGTTTAGAAGCCCATCTTATACACCATATAATGACCTTACATACCCAAGACGTTGTCCATTCTGGTACTATAGTTCTTCGAACCTAATTATTGTAGCATAAATCATTAGCAAGAATCTGATTCGTACAGGAGAGATTCACAAAGCATATAATAGACTCCATTATCGGTCAAGGAAGTGGAAGATGAAAAAAAAAACAAAAGGTTTGCGAGAGGCGCGACCCACTGCGCGACTGACGACATGCCCTGGTCTCCGAAGACTAACTCGGCAAGCCCTGCAGATTGCGGAATTGCTTCCCTGGCCTGTCAAGGGCAAACTATTCCAAGTCCGGATCACTCTTTACAGAGCGGGGAACTGTGGAAACCAAGTTTTCTGGAGGGGACAGTCTTGAACCAGCGCACTGATGGGTTGAGCCGGTGAGAGTAACCACTCGCATTCCCGGTTTGCGGCCGCTACAGCCGTTACACCACGGGATGTTGTATAATTTCATATCAATACAACTCACATACCCTTTTTCTGACTATGTACATACCCGATTGGCAAAAGTAATGCTTAGCCTCCAGGGTCAGTCTGTCAAGCTGATATGTGCCCAACAAACACCTTGCCGCACTTTCTCCGTGCCTTATCCTCAGCTGCCCTGCCTGTGGGGGTTTTCTTTCTCTTTTTCTATCTATGTCTGTCCTCTCCCCATCAATAGAAGTGTTTCGCTGGAGTCTACAGCCCATCCCGCCCTTCACCTGGTTTGGTAGCCCGCTTAGCACTCTAGACGTCCTAGGGGCTGTTCGCCTTTGCCTCATTCTCCGACAACTCCGGGAACAGCTCTACCGCCAACATGTCGCGAAGAATGGTGTCAAAGGAGTCGAGAAGAGTTCTCTTGTCAAGAGTCTTGCCATAACGCTCACGGTCGTCTGTGGAGGTGAAGCGGTAGTCGGTGCGTTGCCGTCTGTTAGTCGCCTCGTGTACTTATGAAGTGGCGTTCCACAGCCCCAATGCTAGGAATCACGCCGTCGTACATGATTTCAGGTGTTGTGGTAGGACTTTTTGGTATCATTCAGGCTGTGGTTGAAGCCCTTCCTGTTGTCCCTGACATTACCGCCGAGCTCGAGCTGCCTCTCGCTATTCTTGATGGCTTTTCGCGTGCTTTTCTTCTTTGCGACCTCATTCCGCCAGCGGTCACGACACACACGTCACCTATGATATCCAATTCCCCTTGGTCTCTACTTGTTACATCGTTGGTGAGCATTCCTGCCTTTGTGTATTCTGATCCAACTGATAATGATAATCTCGCCACATAGCTCATGGCAAACTCGGGTTTCTTTTTTGTGAACATGTTCTCTATGCTCGCGCCGACACCTTTCACGTTGACCACCCCCGCAGAACTCCAAGCCTATGGCTGGACAACTGTGGATCTGTGGTGTGCCCCTGTCATCACGGCCATCTATGCGCTCCTTACACATGCTCAGCCTTTTTGGGCAGACGTTCACGCGTTGATTGTAATGTTTCTCGGAGGTGCCACAAGTGCCAAAGGTGTTGAGGCAGTCGATACGGAGACTGCGCGAGCAGTGTGTGCACTCCTCCTCTCAGGTCTATTCTTTGGTCGTACTGTTAAGAATTTCGGCCTATGGAAACCCTTTGTTCATGTGCAACCCAAAGTAGAGAGTACGTTCAAGGGTTTCTTCCTGGAGCATCTAGATCTGACAGCCTCATTTGTCCCACAGAGACTAAAGTTCAATAGACTCGTCCGGGCGGTGCACTTTCTTACTTTAAAGTTTTTTGATGACTTGATGACCCAGGGATAGACAGATGCAACGTATG
Source organism: Termitomyces sp. K1Ac (assembly GCA_017657355.1). NCBI lineage: Eukaryota > Fungi > Basidiomycota > Agaricomycetes > Agaricales > Lyophyllaceae > Termitomyces > Termitomyces sp. K1Ac. The sequence goes on along the minus strand of JAGGAS010037796.1, from coordinate 2,006 downwards.
TCACGAATCCTAGTATAGCATATTCACTACGATATCACGATGCTTTAGATTCACTTCAAAACGATGGATTAGATTGATGAAGAATCAATGATGCTTGAGGCAGTGTAGGCATACTCTGATAGATATATCAACTTGGTAAGACCATCGCCTCTCCTGTGTTGGCCCATGGGATGATCGATGATCAGTGGCACCTCATTCATCTGCCACCACTGGCCCATCAGTGGCCAACAGTGCGTTTATTATTAAATCATAAGAAAGGGCCATCATCGAAAAGGGTCCTGAACAACAAACCCCGAGACACGTTTCGATGTATGTAAGTACTTACATATCCTTTCATTGTCAAATTTTTGCCGGAACACGAGGCGGCATACACAATCACCTCACTCTCAAAAGGGTCACATTTTCATCAGAATAGTATTGATTAATTATGCGGTAGCGGTAGAGCAGTAACACCAGGGTCAGAGCAGCAGAAGTAATAACCACAGAAAGCAGACTATGCGATGTAGTGGGGACGGGAGTAGATGTACCAAAAATATTACACGATAGTCATGAAACAGTACAAGAGAAGCAGTAAAGCAAGGGCCCAAGACACAGTGTTTTGAAAACTTCGAGTTGCTATAAAGACTGGAGGCCATTTCAATCTTGGTGAATCACATAATGACGTCCAACAATCAAAGGCATGAATGACGTGGACTGGATATTTCCCATCTGGAGTAGGGCTATGAAACAGGTGTTGTAGTATAGTAGTACATACAATTTTAAGAGGGTTGCATACTTAAAGGTATCACAAGGGAGTGATTAACAGTGAGTCGACCCTTTAGTGCGTATAAAGATACAAACGGAGATCAGATCTCAAGAAGATGAAGTGCCCCATGACTAGGGGCTAATGCCTCGTATACCCGGATGAACCAGGGCTGCGAAGAGTATCCGGTGGTTCAAAGGAAAGCATCGCATTGTAATGAGTGCTTCCATGATATGCATCGGCCACCAGGACATATTCGCGGTACCTATTATGTGGAGGCAACGAAGGGCGGCTGGACGCTGATGAGACCGTAGAGGGAGCATCAACTAGTCCATCATAATCGTCCGGATGATAGTTTTCATCATCAGGTAAGTCGACAGGCTCCTTCATACGCGTGACGAGTTCATCGTCAATCTGCCTAGGAGGACACCCGGAATCCAAGAAAGTGTCATCTTCGTCGATGACGAAGGAATGGAGCCCAAAAAGCGCGAAGTTAATATCCCACACGTCTTCGTCTTCCGCTAGTAACGGATTATCGAGTGAGAGAAGAGGGCGCTCGAGGATGTTGTCAATAGGATCTAGTATAGGCGGAAGCTCGCGCCTCAGGCTGAGCAAAAGAGAAGGTCCCAAATGAAAATGGTCGCGCTCCATACTCTGTGGCTAGCTTTCACGTCAAGTAGCATCCAAAGACGCGACATACTCACAGTCAACATTTACGAATGCAAAAATAGATCGTTAGACACGTAAAGGATGTGGTTAGCTACAAGAGTCGGAGTGGTAACCACGAACGCGACGGCTTTACTTATATTCCTCGAGTCCTTTCTCACGGGCCGGGGTCAGTGATCAAAATATGGGCCGGGCTACTGGGCCAGACTGGGCCACTGACTGATCAAATACTCCAACTTTCAACAAGACGCTGAGCGCTCCTTAAGGCACCTCCATCGTCTCGCTATTCGCGAGTCATCCTGGCCACGAGGTTCCATAAATTGGAATCTCGGGGCGGGGTTGATTTGGGGCTGAGAGAAATGGCTCTTCAATATATCCTGACGTCGACCCTCGTGCTGCGCGCTTTCATACCCAATGAACCCCTCCGATTCTTTCGTCTCGCAGACCAGCGTGATAAAATGAAGTAGGTCTTGTTCCTTTAGGTTCTCAATGTCGGAGAAAATCGAGGCACACCCTTCCCACTGGCAGGACAAAGTCCGAGGACGACAAGTCCGAGTCTCAGGTCTGCCCCGCACACGGCATCTCAGTTCTTCATTCT
>JAGGAS010037795.1:0-10576 GCA_017657355.1 Termitomyces sp. K1Ac | reverse complement strand
ATTTCGTCGCCCACGAGAAGCGGCCACCGCGTGCCCTATATCCTAAGGAGGTCTAATGTATGTAATATGTCGTGTACTGTGTCAGTCACACCTTTTGATGAGATGCTGCGGACTCAACTTCTGACAAGAAATGTTGACCAATTTTAATGAAGAGTCGATAAGAAAGACCAAGGGGACAGTCACTGTAAGACGCAATCTTTGTCATACGTAGTATAGTCGGAGGCTGTGATTCTTCCTCGAGTCCAGGTAGCCAAAGCACAGCAGTCCTTGAAGGGTACCTTCCGAGTCAATACAGATCAAGATTTGATGATCGATGGACTACGGAATCCCGGAGGGAAAAGTCGCAATAGGAACTCTCGAATAGGCTAAGAAAGTATGTAAGTATGTGGCAAATCAAAGGAAGATGTCAAGTTGTAACCAATACCGGAGTTTCAAAGTTTAAAGTTACTACTTATAAGTAAATCAAGTTGGATCATACCGTTGAATTAGATAAACGAGCATTACTAGTATTATTCAATGAGACATGATGGAAGGGAGTCACTAGTAACAATCACGAGGAAATTGAGCTCCCATCTGCCAATTTGTTATCCCCCTAATGGCACCACGGCAAGTGCCAACAGCTTTCCTCTCATTCAAATTACTTGTGTTTACATGTTGTCCGGACAGTGGAGGTACGTCGCGTAGTATGACTCTTTTTTCCTGTGCAGAACCTGATTCACTGTGTTGCCTTGGAGTCATGATTCAACTTGCGGTCATCTCATCTGTCCCCGGAAATATTGTCTGCCTGTGAAATCCGTTATCTACATTCACGGAATCCCTACTAATACAAAGCTCAGAGCCATGTTGAACCTACTCGAATGTAACTACAAAGATATAAAGGCTTCTACCAGCAGACTTTCTTCGTTTGAGTACAAACACTGGTGAGTGTGAATATGCATAATCCATGCATGATACTGAAGAGTCACTGGCATCTTGATGCACACCCTGTTTTCAAGAGAATGGAATGTCATCATCTTCTGGTACAGGCCAGTCTCGACCCTTTGGCAATTCCAAAGATATTGCCTCTGTTGTACATGTGGTGGCTTCAGTTGAATTGGGTTCCTTCACCTCAATGACTCGGAAGCATCTGTTTGGCAGACAGAAGGTGGGATACTGATGCTTGCTAGTGTGCTTGGAGGAATCGTGCTGAATGTGTTTGAGAATACGGTTGAAAAACCGTTGCCAGTTTCTCTTTCCTGCGTCCTGGATGGGGTCTGGCTCGCTTGAATCTGAACAATCATTAAGGTAGGGATGATGCCCTTGACGTACAATAACATTACTAAGGGAAGGTTTGACAAAAGCGCCAGACTCACGACAATCCGAGTTGCGGCCAAGAAGAAATAGATCTGGATTGAGATGGGTGAGATTGTCAAACGACGGAGAAAAAGTTCAGTACTTTGAAAACTTTGGGTGGACTGAGGTTGAATAGAAGTATGGTGATGGGGTAGATAGCACCACTTTCCAGGCTAAGAAAGATGGCGTCGGCACAGTCCAGTTCACCTATACATGTTTACGCACATAATAGCAATGGCGATGCGATATCTTGTGATCTGCCGTTTGTCAAGCAGGTAGTGACTAGTCCGTGTCACCCACCAAATTCGCCCAGCTTGAAGTGTGCATAAGTTAAGATTCAATATTAATTGCAGGGAAATGGGTCACCTGTTGCAAGGGTCATGACAACGTTCAAAGCAAACACACCCCAGAAGAACATAGGGGTGAAAGTAGACAAGGCAAAATGATAAATACAAAGTTTCCAGACCCCAACGTACCCCCATGCTGTCATAAATCAGTCAGATATATTTGTGACGGCATAAGGGGATATACCTGAGTCTGTCACCAACATTGCGCCCGCTGTGATCAAAATGAATTTCCGATTATTCCACAACTTATAACAGCGGTAGATCTACAGAATAACCCTTCGTGTGCTGCAATCACAAATTTGGAGAAGAGAAGCACATACGAGGAGTCCACCCGCAATGAGACTGCCGTATCCAAATAACGGAGAATGAGCACAATATTAAGCTAAGAAAGCCTCTATGTACTTGCTTGTTCGTCACATATAGATACCCAATTGGCCGGGTTAGACGGGCAAGAGAGGGCATAGGTAATTGACCATACAGTGCCGCTACATAGTCATGAAGTGTCCATCGGTAAACCACGGTTATGTCTGCAATAGATATCGCAAACATTGCAGTCATGGATAACAAGACGAAGAGACACGCCGGATTCTGACGAGTAGCGAGGGAATAGGCACAGATGATGAAGAGGACGATGTGTATGCCTGTATTTGATCAAGGTTCAGTAAAGAGGGTGCTATGTGAACTGAAGGGGAACTTCACCGAATAGGAGAGTCTCCAGCTATGGAAAAATCTGTCATCAGTGACTGGACTGAATCTTTGCATATTCAATGAAGGGACGCACTATCAATGCAGAAAGGATGTCGGGCAACATCTTGAGTGCTTCGGTACTGTTATGAGCAGTCATCGTGTCGCTTTGCTCCATAGCTTGACAAGTAATGTCAGAGGTCAAAGGACAGAGGAAGACGAAGGGGATCAACGGCTAATTTTGTCGACCTGGTCTTTCTAGCTCGTGCAACTCTTTTGCTTACAAGACCGGACGTGGGAGAGAATGCCGCTACTTATATTCACTTCCAACGAGATGCACGGGTGCATATCGAGGATGGCCGTTCGAATCGATGATGGCCGAATTCTGATAGAACGATTCGATATCTGTGAGTAAGTCAGTGGACGCCCTTTTACATAGCTGAGAAACAATTCCTAGCTACTAATTGAACACAAGCCAAACAGTATTCAGTTAGTCAAATCATTCGGAGTAATTGACAAGAGCTACAAAAAATGTACACACTCGTGGGTATATCGTGGAGTGAAACCGACAAACTCGGAGTCATATCATGATGAACCGGCCAGGAGGTCTGCGATCTCTGCGTGATACTCCGAGTCGAGTCTGAAATCAGTTTCGGCTTTCCGTGACAGTGAGGCAGTGTTCTTCGAGCAATGAACGATGTCCGCGGCGGTGTCAGCGATTTCCCGCTGGGTGATAAACGCTTGTACTGTAGATGCAGGGCGACAACCACATCCCTAAAGTCAGAAAGATCGAGAAACACTATAGCTGTCTTGATCCCTCTGTGGCTCAGTTGGGGTAGCTGGCTGGCCGAACGGACAGACACGTAACAGTCTGGTGTAATCTCCAAACAGACTTTGATTAATCTGATAGTAAGTATATGTAGGACCGCAATGTTGATGAGTCGTTTAAAATAGAGTATAAGCATCTCATCAAATTGACTCTTTGGCTGGAGTAAGCCCATTAATTACGAATGCACTGATCTCCCTAAACGTCTGGAACTGCCCAGGGGCATATTGCTCATACGTCGGTTTATGGTCAAAGGCGATTTTCGCTGTTTTGATCTAATAGAACGGATAGCGCCATTAGAATGATTAACGACCCTTCTGTCTATAGATGACGTACGAGTAAGTCAGCAGTCAGTCCTTTGATCGGGGAGGCGGAACTTCGAAATCGGTGCATGCGATACAGCATGTTTCCTAGAAGTGCTATTGAAGAATCGGAGGTACTCTGAATGACGAACATGTAAGCAGGTAGTATATTTTTGTAAGAATTGAGGAAATATACATGTAGTTCAACGTCGTATGGCCAATCTTCAGTCCCAATGTCTACTAGCGGTTCGGATTGCGCTATAGTGGGATTTAATACAGCTCGGAGGGGATGCGTGAAGATGCAAGCCACTTCGCTCTCCTCTGCTTTTAATTCATTCAACAATGAAGGTCGCGTGAGAATCGCAACGACGGGTGTCACTACGATCTTGTAGAGAGAGATTGCTGGTTCCAGCACAGCAATAGTGTGAACGTCTGGCGAATTGAGTGGCAAGCCAACCTCTTCGTGGGCTTCACGATACTGTTGGAATCATACTCAACAATAAGCCATAGTTAAGAAATCAGACAATTCACCGCGGTTTCAATAAAACTCGCGTCTGTGTCATCCACTCTGCCCCCGGGCAGCGCGGTCTGTCCAGGGTGAGTCCGTAAGGTCTTTGAACGTGTCGTCAACAGAACGCGTAGCTCTCCAGCTTCTTCATAGATGAGAATAAGGACAGCTCCGAGCTTAGATTTAGGATACACAGAACTACATTGAGATCGCGTCAGCTGGTGAGTTCAAGGCTAGTTGAGAAGTGACTGACGGACAGATCGGGGCTTTCGTGTGAAGTCGCTAATAATCGCTCTATGCAGGCGCGATTATCCGGAGAGAAGGAGTTGAGAACCGCCTCTGGGACCGCAGGAAGTGTGGATTGAGCCATGGAGAGTAGGAGGCGGCAAGAATCACGCATCTGGCTCGGCCCGGAAATTTTACATAAACAGGGGCTGCGCACCTGACGTTTCTCGATTCTAGTTGACTCTGAATCAAAGAGTAGCGAGTTGCGTTTTGCTGGCGAGTACTTTTTCCGATCATGGTCCCTTCAGAAAATAAGCTGACACTGTCCTTGATACTCAAAGTTGTCCATGCCATGGGAGGCTGAAGTTGATGGTCAGCCAGACTTACATATGCATAGATTGCAAACTTCTGGCACGTTCATCATACGAGTGACACCGATATGGCCGCGGCGGTTCTCGCCCACAAGTCACTATCTACCCACGAGTATATCTTTTCGGCTCTTGAACTTCCAACTGAACTTCAATCGATTTGATCCACTGACTCATAGATTTGATTGGTGGCAATGTTTATCAGCCAAAAGGGCGTCAACTCACTCACAGATGAATACAACCTATCACTCTGGCCATCATTGACTCGCATCCTAGCATATATCGTTGGAACTTGAAACTGATCTGAATACAAGTTGCGCCATTCTTTCCGACACGTCCGTCACGGTTCTTGTCAAGGTTAACGAAACTAGCCCTTGATTCCATTCTCTTCGTCTCCCTCTGGTCTCTGACCTTTGGCATTATCCCTACTCAAAGTTGGACGCAGCACGCCGTGATAGCGATTAGTATGTAACACAGATCCCATCACTCTCTGCTGTGTGTTGAGACCACCGTGTTGCGCGTACAGTTATATCACCTTCAAGCCTGTAGATCAAATTGACATAATGACTACCGGAAACATAATTAAAAGAGAAGATCCAGTAGCGTTCAGCTTGAACCCGGGCGACATCCTTTCCGCCTTGATGGTGCGTCTTTCATTGAGTAACATAATCTCTTCAACCCCAAACACTGATGAAAGATCTTCACATAGGTGGAGACTCTTCTGTTCGGTGAAGTTCTCACCAAAGTTCATAACTCCGCCTCTTTTGCTGAATCCCTATCAAAACCAGGCATACACATCGTTCTCTTTGGCATCTGTGCCTATTTCCTTGTCACTCGTCGGACTCTCGCGCATCTCTTCGTTTTGTTATCTATAACTGTTATGTTTGCTATTTCTATCGGAGAAATAATCGTACTATTTCGATGGGCTCTTCATGACTATGTAGCGGCACTGAAGTATTTATCACCTGTGACCACTACTCTACTCCGTCCAATTGGGTATTTATATACAACAAACAAGTAAGTAGAGGCTTTCTTGGCTCCATTTGCGTGCTAACTCCCATTTTTTATCCGACTATGGCAGTCTGGTCGCCGATGGACTCCTTGTATGTGTTTTATGAATTTGCAAGCACAATGCTCTATCTATTCTGTAAAGATACACCGCTGTTATAAGGTGTGGAATAATCAAAAAATCATCTTGGTCGGAGCGGGCATAGTTTTGGTAGCGGATTCAGGTATGTATATTCCCTTATACTGTCACCTGAATATTCAAGTAATGGATGACAGCATGGGGATACATTACGATTAGACATCATTCTGATATTCCCTTAGCTGTCTCGTCTAGTACTTTCTGCCCCTTGTTCTCCTGGAGTGTATTTGCTTTTAACGTTGTCATGTCCCTTGTAACAGGTGAGCCCCTCTAAGAATTTTCTTGCAGTGAATCTTAATTTACGCACACTTCAAGCTGGGCGTATCTGGTGGGTGACACGGATCAGTCACTCCCTGCTTGAAAAACGGCAGATCAAAAGATATCGCACTGCCATTGCTATCATGTGCGTAACATGATATAGGAGGCACTACAACTTTAGACGTCATCGTTGACAGCCTGGAAAGTTGTGCTATCTACCCCATTACTATACTTTTATTCATTCTCAGTCCACCCGGTGTTTATCATGTATCTTACCTTTTTTCTCTCGTTTGACAATCTCACCAGTCTCAATTTAGTTCTTCTTCTTCTTGGTCTCAACTCGAGTTGTCGTAAGTCTGGCCCTTCTGTCATGTCTTCCTTTCAGTAATGTTGTTGTATGTCAAGGGAATTATGCCTGCCTTGATGATTGTTCAGGTCCAAACAAGCTAGGCTGCATCCGGGGCACTAGAATCTAGAGAGGCTAGCAGTGCCACGTGTTGCCCACCAGATAACGAGAGTTGATATTTTTTGGTGGTTCTATGGACCCTTGGGCATATCTCCAAAGGTAGCTCCCAGTGGTCAGATGGTTTTGACATTTCGAAGGAAATGATCATGAGGTTAGAACTATAGCCATATTCATCAGCCTCTTTTGTAAGGACTTTTTCATCGTTGTAAAATCGATATTTCTACCCATCCCTGTTCCTTCTGTCTTTTCATGCATTGATTTCAGTTTGGATTACAAAGGTCTGGGTAGTACAATCATATGACATGCATTCAGACGACATCTGAAGATTATTGAATTTCATCACAAACTTGAGACTTGAAACCTTAAAAGTTCGAAGCGTACAATAAGCCATGCTGACAGAGCGTTGAGAAAATCCATCTCCAATATCAAGTCAAGTCAATAACTTCCCCACTTGTTGAAGGATCCCCCATTTCTTTCTTGATTTTCTTCAAAGGTCTTGTTTTCAGTCTTGACTTTGCCTTATTAGTCTTTTCTTTGCAATTTTTGACTCGAGGGCATGCATGACTTTCTATAAACACTGGCATATTGACAACTCAATCATTAATCTGCAAATGTATGTGTATAGAACCTCACCTTCAGGCTATTGTAGAGAGTGGAATCTATATCATTCTCCTCATCAGTGTCATCGTTATCGAGATTGCCCTCCATTAAGACAGGGATGTCAGCTTCATCAGCTTTCCTCTTCCCATGCTTGACTTGTAGTGTTGGGTCAGGAGGTGCAATTTGGGTGCAATCCTGTCTGCTCGCAAGACCTCTTGGGCAGATTTGAGTATGCATGAGTAAATAACTAGATATGTGTCTGCATTTACCAATTGAGCGATACTGGAAGGTAAAAGTAGTCAGTTTCAAGATATCTTTAATACTATAAGTCAAACTTTTTCTAGGATGAGAACACTCTTTCAAGTTTGCCAAGGCTGGAAAAATGAGTACTTGAGTTATGTATGACATCTTTGTGTTTCAACACATACCTGACTGATCATTCTTTGAGCATGTGAGGACAAAGGCACCTATACAGATGAAAGAAGGGAACACGGCAAAAGCTTAGTAGATTTGTGAATTGTTGCGAGCTCGTCTCTGCGATTTGTGGGTGCCGCGTTTGACTCACGGTTGGTTTGGCTTCAAAATGTCTTCCATAGGTACTTTTCGTACTCCTTATGTTTGACATTTCAGGTCTGATGTACAGCAGGTGAGGATGAGAGAGCCTGTGAATACGGAGTATGACGGGATGATAATTTGCCTCTTGAAACAATCGTGAACTTGTCTTGTGGATTTCGAGGTAGCGTTCTCAACTCGCACCCTACCGAGCAAATCACCTTTGACATATGTACTATTTTTTGGCACACTGAGGGACAGAGGAGCGTGGATAGAAGAAACGAAGAGCAAGCGATGTATAGTTCAATCGAGTTGAATCCAGATAGTTAGCGGCATACAGAGAATAGAGGGGAAGGCGATCGACTTGCGGCGCCCCTGATCCTAGCCGATGCATATAAGTTGCTTGTTGGAATTTTTTCAAAGATCGAGGACAGACAAGCGTAGATGGAGGGAGTAGACGGGCAAGTGTAAGAAGTCAAGGAAGGAAGGTTTCCGACCTGGCTTGTGTCAAGCTAGCGAGCTCAAGCGCTCAGCGTTCGACCCGTGCTCATTCTAGACGTTGGCCCATTTGCTTCTCATAGTTTGTTACTTGTTTTGTACTTGTCGTAAATGGCGTGATTGTTTTTTTTTTCTACTCGATAAGTCAGGATAGAAGCTCATCGACAGAGCTCGGAGTCAGACAACAAGAAGGGATGTATCAGTTTCCAAGACAGCCTAGACTAGAGACTATCAGCGATAAGTACCTGGAATAGATCAGCCTAAGCAAGTCGCTCGTTGTGGGCTTGCGCATATAGTTGGAAGAAGAGTTAGATTGGCAAGAGAAGCAGAGATAGCTCAGTTCAAAGGGTACTTTTTACCATGAACACTCGGGTTGGTAGTCCGATATAGGGAGGGATGGCAGGAAAAAGGAAGAGAGAGAGTAGCTCAGTACAACATCTGACCTGGAGTTCGAAGAGACTCGGACGGGGTGAGAGGCGCAGTACCTGTCGCGTACTATCGTAAAGGGTATTTTCTCTGTTTTTTTTTTTGGACTTGTCGTAATGGGTGTGGGTAAAGTTCTTTTTCGCGTGCGAGCATACTGGAGCAGCATTTGCAAGGAGCCTGGATAGTTAAAGAACGAAAGATGGAAGAGGATAACACACGGCGTTAGCTCAGCTCTCTGCGTCTGACGAGCTCTCACTACTCCTTGTCACTGCACGGGTTTGGTAGTATTGGGAGGTACGACGTTCCACTCGCGGTGCGCTCCGTTTGCAGGAGGAGGCTGATATTTTATCGACGTGTTTGGTTTTGGTCTCCGGAGCTTCCAACTTCTGGGACCTACGTATACGATACGTGGGGATAGGTGCATTAATGGGGGATGGAAGAAGGAAGGGAAGGCCGCGTCAACACCGTAACGTGTTGACTCGGAGTTCGAACAGCTCCGAATGTAACGCGTGGACAAGCTCAAGTGTGAGCCGCGCTCAAATCGCTGCAATTTGGTCGATAATCCAGATAGCGTCTGGTCCTACAATTTTTTTTACTCGTCGTATTTCGGTGTTGGTAGTTTCTCGTGCTAGGAGTATAGCTAGCCTATCGAGTAACTAATTAGAGGAATGTCCCGCCGCTGCGGTGTTGGTGTAGCACTTTTGATACTTGTGTTGGGTGAGGACATGAGTATAGGATCATAGAATCGGAGGAGGGATGGGATGGGAGGACGTGTAAAGATGTAGCCCGAATTATAGACAAGTAGAAGTTGTCCGAAATGTGTGAGGCTCGGGCAAGGATTTTATAACAGATCCTAGGGATGGAAGGAGGAGAAAACGCGTGGTAGGTTGTGCGTCTATGCCAGAGAGGAGAGTGAGGAGGCGGGGTACCCTTTGTATACTACTGCCGTATTCTTGGAGCAATGCCCGATGCGAGGGGCGAGTGCGTTGAGGTGGTATTTAACACTGGGCGCGGGATGGTAGTGTTCGTTTCGACGTGGTTAGTATCGACGGATTGGACACGAGATTGTAAGGTGGGATTTGGAGGTGTAGCGCTCAATTCGTACCTCTATATTTCGAATTTTATGTACACAAAAATCGAACGCAAACGGAATGCATTTTGATTCGAGAGCAGTCTTCTTGCAAGATGTGTGGTGGAGATGTAGTGAGAGGGAAGTACATTGTATCAGTGTATATACTATTTGTGGGATCATGTAGCCTTGGACTCGGAGGTTAAGTTGTTTTCAGCGGCTGCTTTCACATCCCCCTTCTCCTTCGGGTCGTTTTGTTCATCAGCGTCTTCCAATGCATCCTTGCCATCATCCTTGCCATCCTCCTCCTCTGAATCAGGCGGCAGCTCCTCCCCTTCATCATCCTCTCCTTCGTCGTCATGATCGAACGGATCGTAGATTATCGATTCCATATGCGCGAGTGCGGCCTGTACACGTCGACGTCCACAAACGAAAAGACCGCGATTGAGAATTGAACCAGATCGAAATAAAGCGCCGAAAAGACGTCGCAAATCAAACAACCGACGAAACATAGAAAAAAAAGAGAGAAAGAGCGTCTAGTATGGTTGATACCGAGAATCATTCGAGAAATCGCTGCGCACCCGGCCTACTTCGCTTAGCTCCTCGTCTGCGGAACCGTTGAAGGTTTCGAAGGGCGTAGAGAGGGGATCGCGATCGATCGTTGCTTCGTCGTCATCGTCGAGATCGGTTTTCGGGTCCGGGTGGAGGGCGGCGCAGGTTGAGAGGGCTTCGAAAATTTGGTCGACTGTACATGCATAGGTGAGATAAGATTCAGATCGTGAGGGAAGAGACACACGGGAAGAAGGATCTTGAGGGATTATAGTGAGTTCTTGGAGGAGCGTGTCTGCGTCGTCATCGTCTGCGTCGGTGTCGGGTGCGGGTCCTGCATCAAGTTGGCAGTAGATGGATGGAGAGGGCCCCGAACGAGAGATGGCGTGGAGTGTTATGGATGGGTAGGGGATTTGGAA
>JAGGAS010037794.1:0-10617 GCA_017657355.1 Termitomyces sp. K1Ac | reverse complement strand
GTGGCTGATGAGTATCGTAAGACCGTTGATCATTTCTTTGTTGTGATACCAGTCACACGTGCGGTCGACTCAAAAATAACAAAAGGTCTGTGTAGACCTTTTGTTGCAACACATTTTGATTGACTTCATCACAAGATTTGTTTGGGATGTCAAGGGACCAATTTTTAAGTGCATAAACTACTTGTCCCATGATATTGACAGCCAATTGACAACATCATGATATTATCCACATTAGTTGGTAGGTGATTCTCTTGCTATTCTGTAGCATGCAATTAAATTACAATCACTATTCCTTCTGCAGGCGGAATGTAGATCCTAAACTTCTTACACTGTGCCACATTCTGACTTTAGCCTTGTTAGACTAAGAAAATCCAGTTTGACATTCATCGGTAAGAAATAGAAACCTATCTTTTTGTATCTGACCATTGAAAAATGCTTTAGTTACAAAGTGCAATGATGTCCGGGTGGCTGAGATAATAATGAACTACAATCTGGAGGATGATGAAGAATATCTCTGACTCAAAGAACAGGTTAAGCAATGGGAGCAGCATAGAGATTCTGCAAGGGCTGATAAAGAAGAAGCTTTTGAAGCAATTGAAGGTATGGAAGAGTCTATTCCATCAGTGATTTTGCGCATCTAGGACATGCCAATATATGGTGCTGACATTAGGTATATTCCAATAGATTTGGTATATTATACAATAGAATATTGTATAGCATATATTGGAATATATTCACGGGTCAAAGTTGACCATTGGCTGAATTCTGCTATAATCCAGGGAGCTCGTGTCACTTCTGATATATTATATGCATGTCAAGTCACTTCTGGTATAATTATCACAGCAAGATAATTCTGTTGTAATCCAGGGGGCCCATGTCACTTGTGGTATATTATATGTATGTCAAGTCACTTGTGGTATACTATTACAGAGAGATGTATGTCAGGTCACTTCTGGTATAATCATTACAGCTAGATGTTCTCCATCATAATATGTAATTGCATTCTCAATCTACAGTCATGTTTGACTTCTTTGAGCTTTGCTGTAGCCATTTCAGTCATATTATGGCTCATTATGGTCAATCAAATGTATATGAAATTGACTACGATAATTGCATTATATTGCTAATCAGTATATTAATTGGTACCTGATAACTGTGCTCCCACTTGTTCATGTTTGGCACGTTGGGCCTTGAGCCTGTTGGACGCAGCCTGAAATGAGTCTTTGCCTTGTGTATGCTCTGAAAAGGCGCAGCTGTAGCAGAAATTGATCAATAAGGAGTCAAATCTCAACTCTACAAGACTCACCGATTCCACCAATTAAGGTCATCCACTTGCTTTTTTGTCTCAGGTCCATCAATGTCTTCAAAGAAGTCAACAATAAAGTTATACAATGACTTGTAATTAAGCCTATTGTGGATTTTCTTCCACGATGTTGCATTGTTGAGCAAGAAATGTAACTTGATCATTTTGTGTTAGCTGTCACTCATGTCACCAAGGGACAATGAACACGTACCATCACCACCACATAGGCAATAGACCGAGGTGTGACACTTTCAAGGTGAACCCTTTGGGCATTGCAACTTTTTGTTGCCTTTGGTGAGGATTCATTCATGGTGTTCTTGTCGTTGATCCCACTGAACACCCAGTTTGCTGAAGATGGGGATGTAAAAATGGCACGCCAGGTCTATAAATGACAGTCAGTTCACCATAGGATACAGCAACATCAACATGGCACACCTTGACAAGGAGAGGGCTCTGAAGGTATCCTTTCTTGAGGTCTTCAGGGTCCCCCTTTCCATCTTTGTAAAAGCACGAAGGGTGAAACAGGTTGTCCGAGTCCAACTTGCCCAAACAAAGCTCAGCTTGGTGCCTAACCACAATTGATCAGCAATAATCATACAGGTGTGATAAACATACACGGGATCATCCCAATCCTTCTTTGGGAGACACAGTGCTCGCCCAGTACTAACACCATGAAAGCCACGACCCACCTTGTCATTGCTGGGATGTTCACAGTCGGGGTACATGTTCAATAGCCAGTCACATATGCCCCGCTTGCATGTGCCAATATCGTCGCCTCTAGCCTCATTGGCTCCGCGTGTGAGCTAGGACGCATTGAGCACAGCATAAGTCAATTATGTTTAACGTACCTGCTCTTGATACTCGGAAAATACTTCTGCCGTTTCTAAGGACCACAGTTGGAAGTCCAGAACAGCCTTGATGAGTTCCTGGTAGGCTGTGAATGTGCGATCATGACTGTAAATGTAAAAAAATGAGACCACACAAAAAGATTGGAGATCAAAACATACTTGCAAGCCAGTACCAGATCATTGGTGGTGACTTCATCTTCAAACTCAGCTTGCGCTCATCTATCTGCCTCCTTAACCAGCTCAGGAATATCCTGGAAGAGAGTGCAGACATGCCGAATGCCTTGGCCATGAGATGCAGTGGTAACACTAGAAAGTCATCAGTTAATATACCAATCTGAGAATGGATACATACGACCGCTTGCAAGATGTAGTGTTGGTGAGCTCCTCAAGCTCAGAAATCTTGTGTTTGAGGCATGCTATTTCTGCAGCTGTTGGATCATCTAAAGTATCCACATTGTTGCTGTGATGGATTCCACTGTTTGGAGGTGGGGTAGTTGGAGATGTGAGAGGTGCCATGCGAGTTGTATATCAAACAGTGGGCTCTTTTATAGAATAAGAATAAGAGGTGTGCCTGCCATAGATGAAAATTTCAAGAACTAGAGAGAACAATAAGACGACAAAAGAACAAGTGATCACCATCAATTTGAATCCTTGGCAAATACATGGTGTCCTTGATCTAGACACGTGACTTCTCACTCTTGAGAGAAAACCCAATTTATCTTGCTTGCGCTATAATTTGAATGTAATGTGAGTGACCGGAGTTTTATCTACATATATGAGCAACATCCTGAGGTATAGAAACCTTAACTGTCTATGACCATTTATTTTTAATGAGACATTGTATCCATTTTCGACTCTTGTGTCACATTGTCACATCATTGGTTGGGTCACTATTACTTACTTCATTAGCAACTTGAATACTTATACAATCCTGGGCTATATTCCTGCTACACCGTCTCATGGTATTACACTTTTGGTCGATATATCCTGTCCTTCTATGTGCTCTAGCTCTTATTCTCATGAAATATGCTTGTGGTGGTGACAACTGCAAATTTGAGGCTTTGACTGTTGGTGATCAGACTGTACATCGTTCTTGTTGTCAGAAGTGGCGAGTGTTCCAAGAGCAAAGCGCTATTCACTGGTGTGAGCATGCTGCTGCACAGAGTGCCAAGAAAGCAGCTAAAAAAAGCCAAGAGGAAGCAAAATGAGGTACGTGAAATGTGTCTTGCAATGGTTTTCTTGCTCATCCTGCCTTCTGAGCCAGGTTCCAATTATTGATAAACCATCACCTTGCCCTGAGATTGAGATGGATGAATCATTTCAGATACTCCAGTCACATTTACCACTGCCTTCTATTCCTACCAAATCAGGACGTCCATCTCAACAATGCACACAGCCTAGGAGAATACCAGATGTACTCCTAGAACCAGCACCTCATTTGCACCTCGAGCCCGAGCCTCTATCTCGAGCATTGCCCCGTATGCGGCTTATAGTCCGTGACACTCTCAGGACCATGTGGAATACCTTTGGTATCTGCCGTGAATATCCCCACCGTCCATCGTATGATCTGGAGTCCATTGTCACATTGTCAGATCTCTCCATTGCACCTCTCTCCTTTTGAAATCCTTGCCAATCATCACTTTTCTCACTACCACCACCTTGGCCCTTTCTCAACATGACTGTTTATCATCTAATGTCATTCTTTAACTCTGGCAGTACCACAAAATCCGCCGCTGAAGCCAACCATCTCAATAAGAAAGTCCTTCAAGCTTCCAATTTCAACCCTGCAGATCTTGCAGACTTCAACGCTCTTCGTGAAAATGAGCGTTTAGATGAGGCCTTGAATGATCCTGAAAAGTCACCATTTTTGCAACAGTTCAAGTCACATGTAATTCAGATCGATGTCCCCTCAGGAAGAAAGAATGTACCAGCATCAAAATTCAGTGTTCCTGGCCTGCTCTATCGACCTATCACCTCTGTTATTGAGGCAGCATTCCACAATCCACTTGGGCACCTTCTCCACCTTTTCCCATTCAAACTCTTTCATATGTCACCAGTCACGGGAAAAGAAGAGTGTATCATGGGTGAGCTATATACATCTGATGCCTTTATCACCGAGCATGACCTTGTGCAACGACATGCACCAATTCCACCTGACAATCCTCACTGCAAACTTGAGAAAGTCATTGCGGCACTCATGTTTTCATCCAATGGAACTCATCTGACCAACTTTGGTACTGCCAAAGCATGGCCAATATATCTCATGTTGGGAAACCTGTCAAAATACTTCCGTGGCCTTCCAAATTCAGGGGCAATGCACCATTTGGCATATATTCCTTTGGTACGTCGGTTCTCTCTTTGATGCTCTCAAGCAACTAATCTCCTTGTGCAGCTGCTGGATACATTCCAAGACTTTGCATCAACAGTACATGCAAAGTGGAAGACACAAAAAAAGAATATCACCACTCACTGCTGACGTGAACTTATGCATGCTGTTTGGGACTTTCTCTTTGATGATGAATTCATGCATGCATACATCTATGGGATGGTAATCAGAGACGCTGATGGTATTGAGCGTCGAGTCTATCCACAGCTCTTTACCTATTCAGCTGACTATCCCAAGAAGTGAGTTTTTTGGACCACACCGTAACTTAAATCTTGGGACTGACTCTCAAACCGTGTCTAGAGTCCTTCTGGCTACTATCTGTGACAAAGGACTATGCCCATGCCCACATTGCCTTATTCCTAAGATGAGACTAGATGAACTGGGAAAAGCTTGAGACATGTCAATATGATCATGGCTTCGTGAATTCATGATGGACAAAGTTCAACAAGCACATAAAGTAATCTATACATTTGAACAATCAATTACTGGGACTCGGGTCAAGGAGCTGTTGAGGAGTAGCTCATCCGTTCCGACTGTTGTATGTGGCTATCAATTTTCTTTTATTTACAAACCTCATTTCCAGTTTCAAGAATGCTTTTGTTAGCAACTTGAGCACTTCCACATCACCGTTCAGTGCTTCCAAAATGTTAGTTGTTAATTTATTACATGAATTCAAGCTTGGAGTGTGGAAGGCAATATTCAAGCATCTTATTTGCCTACTGTATGCAGCTTCTCCCCATGGAGAGCTAGTAACAGAACTTGATCAAAGGTATGCCAACTTTCTTGTGTTCTCAACATTTATTGATGCTTTGTAGGTACCAACAGACACCCACGTTTGGTTGCGATACCATTCGCCGTTTTGCAACCAATGCCTCAGAGATGAAATAACTGGCTGCTCAAGATTTTGAAGACCTCCTCCAGGTGTGTTCTAACTTCTAAACTTATACACTCTCAGTGTTTCTGACATGAAATGCTCAGTGCTCGATTCCAGCATTCGAAGATATATTGCTAGAACCTCATAACAAGAGACTGTTAAAGCTCTTATACTGAACAGCAGAGTGGCATGGGTTGGCAAAAGCATGAATGCATACAGACACATCACTAACACTGCTCAACTCACTCACTGTAGAGTTTGGTCGCCTTTTTCGTGAATTTCGTGACCTGACTTGCTCTGTTTTCAACATGGTTGAACTTCTGGGAGAAGCAGCTGCACGTATCTGCCGAATGAAACCCATCCAGCAAGACTCAGCCACCACTGCTATTTCCACCAGTTCAACAGCCACGGCACCTGGATCTCGTCGCACTCGGGATTTAAATTTGAAGCTGTACAAACTCCATACTCTCAGCAACTATGTATCCTGTATCAGGATGTTTGGGACCACTGATTCATACTCTACACAGCTGGTGAGTAATGGTTTGGACCTATTGTTCATCTGTCTAAGTTCAAATTTTTGCAGGGAGAGCTTGCACATCGCCTTGTCAAGATGTTATATTCTCGGACAAACAAGAAAGATGCTCTCAAACAAATTGCCAACCAGGTGGACCGTCGTGAAGCACTAAGTACCATGCGCAACATTACGTCTACTCCCCTCAGAGAACCAAACCCTACACCCACCACATTTGATGTACATCATGTCATCTCAGACTCACGAAGGAGTCCTGTGAACTTGTTTGAGTTGGTTGCTCCAGAGCTGGATGGTATGCATGACCCAGCAAAAGTGGTGAGCGTTTATATCATTGCAGGTATCATAATGACTTGCTGAACAAAGTACAAATACATAGGATTTCATACCCAAACTCCAGGAGCACCTACTTGCCCGTCTTCTAGGCCAAGCTTTCAATGGTGATGACCATGAGGACTTTACCGCGGAAGATAAAAACAACCTTATCATTGTGGACAACAAGATCCATTTGATGCAGACACTTTGTGTCAACTACACAACATATGACATCTGCCATGGCTCTGATACCATCAATCCTCAAACACATCCATTTGTCATGCTTTGTTCACCTAAAACTACTCCTAATGCTTATTGTTTTTGGTATGCTCAAGTCTTAAACATATATACTGCCACCGTTGTACATCAGGGTCCTCGGTCTGCTGATCATTCCAAACGACACTACATGGAGTTCTTATTTGTTTGCTGGCTTGGTACTGAGCCAGGTTACCAGTCTGGTTGACAATATGCAAAACTTCCGAAGGTTGGTTTTGTCCCTGAAGAATGTCCTTATGCTTTTGGGTTTCTTGACCTGTTACTTGTCATTTGAGGCTCCCACATCATTCCATCGTTTGCATCTGGGAAAACATCTGACCTTCTTTCTGCCCAATATACCATTGCATGCCCCATGAATGATACCGAAGACTGGCTTAACTTCTATGCTAACATGTAAGTGCCGACCTTCCAACTAAGAAGTGACTACTACTAAACAATGACCTAGTTTTGTTGACCATGACATGCTGTTCAGGTACCTCGGGATTGGCATTGGACATCTTGATCTGATTATCAGCAATGATGAGTTGACTAGCAGTGGCAGCACAGAGATCAATGGGATGACGGATGAACTTGATGAATCAGAAGTGGACATTCCAATATCATGGTGCCCTGAAGACGTTCACAGTGATGACAAAGAGCAAGATGGATGTGAAGACAAGGATGAAAATTGGGATGGGGACGAGGACAAGGACCAAGATGAGGATGAAGAAGAATGGGAAGAGGACCTTCATGACAAGGATGAGGACGATGTGGGCTATGCTGACTTGTAGTCAAGAGCTAGCTGTGACAATTGGAGCCTGATTTTGCATGAGAGTTTGCGTAAAATTGTTGAACTGCAAGGTAAGCCAATAGTATTGAATATATTGTGTATAAAATATTCTATCAGTGGGAACATGAGCAAAAATCAATGTTCTCTATTATATAGTTCTGTCGGCTGATACAATTATGCTAGCACATGATATTCTACTAATAAAATATTCTATCGGTGGCAACATGAGCAAAAATTGATGTCCCTTATTATATACTTCTGTCAGCTAGTACAATTATGCTAGCACGTGATATTCTACTATAGTTTGAAACAATCCTGTTTCACCATTGCAAAACATGGCCAATTGCTGGACCGTTATATCATGATTGTGCAGATTTACTGATGTCAGTATGATGGGGTTGAGGAGCCTGGTTCCTAGATTCTGAGGATGACCTATCTGTGAAAGCTTCGATGAAGCATGACACTGTTTATGCAGGCAAGCATACCAAGATTCCAGACCTGCCAAATGATCAAAGTGAGGTTGAGCATTATAGAGGGTTCAAAGAGGAATTGCTGATGTAGGAACACAGACACGATAGCAACCACTTTCCCATATCTGCCAGTGCCAACCACCATTACAAAAAAACAAAAGTCTTCAATATAACAAACAAGTATGACCAAAAGAAGCTTTGCAAATCAGAACTACGCAAGTCCAGATTCGCTCTCAGAGCATTTTCTTCCCACCACAGGTCTGAGGTAATTTTGTATGTGACCACAAGTAAAGTATCCTGTTTTATGGACTGCCATAATAGGATATTACTAATTGCAATTTGAATGGAACAGACCTATGTTTTTTAGATGTTTCTGATACTCAGATACCAAGTCTCCAAGACCATTGTCGTAACTTGTCAGTCCGCTCTCATAGACTTTTTGTTGAATGTGCCTTGAACACTTTAGAAAGAAGTGCATGTTTGATGCTTCAGAACCTGCAAATAATGGAAAGGGATGAAACAGATCACAAGAGACTTGAAGACAAATGGGGAGAGCAAGCTGGCATTGAGCATACTCTGAAAGCAAGGCTGCTGGAGGTCAGTGCTTTATTTGTTATAGAGTGTTTTCTTACAGTTCAAGATATTCTTCAATATAGAAATTCAAGGAAAAAACAACAGCAATGATAGAAAGATTCAAAGGTCACTTTGATTCAGGAATCACAGCTTCATGTGTTGAGGCTGCCAGTGTGGCCAGTCTCTTTGCTGACAGGGTTGATGTTGAAGCATCTAACCCCGCATCCTAGGCCTCTGCAGAAGTGCCTGAGACTGCTCAGAAGATTGTTACAAACAGTAGTTGGCAGAGTCTTCGTGCAGGTATGTGAGTATCAATTATTTTCTTTCCACAACTCTGAATTCTTTTGTTCTATCAGCTTTCTGACGAAATGGCATTTATGGGAATTTGGATTTCAATCATGAGTTCATAGCACCCTTTATCTTCAACTTTGTTTAAGGAGACTGTTACAAAACAAGTCGGCCTCATGCTTGAAGAGACCAGTGCAACGTTACATGCCCTTCACCAGAAAGTCAGGTTGCACATTGACAAGAATCAGAGAAGTATGGCCGGTTCTATAATACCTCAGATACAGAATCAGCCAAGGATCAGCTCGCCGAAGGTTATGAGATGGCTTTGGTATTCCAAGGCAAAGGTAGTGTGGCGCATCAGAAAGTATGAAAGAACTGATCTTTTTCCTACCGAGCAGATTATTTTGTTGGCTATGTCAATGGAAAACGGAAGACCATGTTTGAAGACCTCCATGAGTTCATCCTGAAAAATTTGAAAACTCTGGCAGGCTCGATTGGAAAAGTTGTCGACAAAGACCTGGAATCACTTGCAGATAAGGTACGGGGAGAAGTTTATCAGTCACACAGGACACAATACACTAATCTATAACGTTGTGAGGTGTATGATGAGATGTCACTAGGATGGTGAGACAGCTTAATCACCGAGTCGGAGAAGACTGTCGAGTTGCGAAAAAAGATGGAGAAATTCCAGCAGAAACTCAAGACCTGGATCGATAAAGATATTTGATCTCCAAAAGGAATGACGAAATGGCAACGAAATGGACACTGACGAACGAAGATGTTTTTGGTCTGTCCCAGAGTCCCAAAGATACCTTTGGTAATGTCAGCGAGTCTAGTTGAAAGGTGCCCAACGGATCACTTGTTATATGATATGATATAGTATATTTCTTTATTTTTTACACAACCACCTCGATTGCCGAAGCCCCTTCCTCACCAGTTGTTAGCCCGACTAGATATGTATATAGGCCAAGACCAAGAAGAACCCGTGATGAATTGGTGGATATCTAGTGATCGATGATTGACGTTTTGTGTCTCAACTTTTATCATTGTCAGTTGTCGGATGAATGCCATCGAAGTACGGTGCGTTTCTCCGAGTCGGACGTGTTGAAGGTGGAGTCTAACGCGCGGTTGACATACTCCGCAGGAGAAGGACGATAGTTCAGAGTGCGAAGGTCCGGAGCAGGACAGTTGTCCTGGCCCAACACGCTGTAATGGGCTTGGGCTCGTAACCCGGGAGTGCATAGATTAAGCAGTCATGTTGGTTGAAACTTGAATATAGTGGCATTCAACGGAAAGGCTGTAACTTTTGTTGGCTACCTGATACCTAGAGTTAATAATGATTTTCTAGTACCTTTCTATTCCAGTTAGTCTGCCTTCGCAGTCGTGGGGCCCCTCGCCTTGAAATTCTGTCTCGTGTCCTGTGGGTTGGTCCGCGTGATTCAGTGAGCGGCGATGGGTGGGTGGGCCAACGCTCAAGGATGTCGGGACTGAAACTGATAGACATTTCGGGCGTGGTGGGCGGGTGCAAAAGAGCGATTTGTTGAGACGAGTCGGTGCGCTCAAGAATCCGTCGAGGGGGCGAGCAAGAGGCCCCCGACGCTTATCTCCAGATCACCGACTACTTGGTTGTCCGAGACTCCGAGTCAAGGGTGGTCATAATGTCATCACTTTTCGAAAAGTTTTTGTGCAGCCGGATTGCCAGTATGATGTAACACTCCTTTGTGGCTCTTCCAATTCAGCGCTTCTGTAAGTTGATGTCAACATCGGTGTAGAACGACGAGGAACCGTTTATTTGCCCGGGCCGTTTATGCACTTTTTCGCAGATTACAAGGTGTTTGGTTCTGTTTTGTT
Source organism: Termitomyces sp. K1Ac (assembly GCA_017657355.1). Classification (NCBI taxonomy): domain Eukaryota; kingdom Fungi; phylum Basidiomycota; class Agaricomycetes; order Agaricales; family Lyophyllaceae; genus Termitomyces; species Termitomyces sp. K1Ac. The sequence continues at coordinate 135 of JAGGAS010037794.1, read as the reverse complement.
AGCAGGAAACGTCCTGAGTGCCGCTCACACTGGGTGCAGGAAACCATGTTTTCTGCCAAAACAATGTAAAAATATTGTAAAAATAATCCTAATAATTTCAAAATTCTATTTCCATCTTTCTGGCCAAGTTATTGT
>JAGGAS010037793.1:0-10669 GCA_017657355.1 Termitomyces sp. K1Ac | reverse complement strand
ACTAAGTTCCGGGGCTCAGAACACTTAACAAACTTTTGTATAATGTAAAGTAAAAATAGATTTGATTTTCTAAAGAACTCAATAGAATTCAGTGAATGGGTTCAAAAGTCTATATCAAAACCCGAAGACTAAACAAAGCCTGTAGCCTAAGCAATCCGCTCCCTGGGGATTCCGAGCTGTGGGCAATGTCCTGCTTGCCCGAAATCCCCCATTTCCTCCTCCCTTTATACCCCTCCGCGTGTGCACGGACCAGACGTGCGAGCCTCGTGTTTATCAAGTGTGTGGGCTTGGCGTTGTAAAGCCCTCGAGCCCGATTGGCTAGTATCAATGATGGCAGGTTGATATTATTCCTAATATCAACCCGAACTTCCGTTACTTCCCTCTGACTCGGTCCTCTCCGTCTTACCCAGCTCGGGGTACTCGCGTCTAGTGCGTCGTGGGAGGCGGTGTACGCTGTAGTCGGGGTGAAGCAGGCTCAGTTGGGTAGCCTGAGGGACGACCAGTGTGTATAGGCGCTCAGGTTCTGTGTCTGCACCGGCTATCGTTTTAGCCGATCCGTGCCGACACAGCCACCTGTCAGGCTTCTCGGCACCTGGCTCGTGACGTCGGTTTCGTCGCAAGGGGGGGTCACGTGCTCAATTTCTCATATAGGGATGGTTAGTTAGTCCAATGTCTGAGTCGTTAAATATTTTTTGGAGGGTGATTATAAACTGTCCATTTATGGTAATGTTTGGCTACAGAACCTAAACCAAACTTGATCTAGACACTTTTTCAAGGGTTGGTTTCTCGCTTGAAAGTTTTTCCGTGCCGAAAATCAGAAAGCTTAACTCAATATGGCTGTGAGGATTTCTATTTATACTTTCTTTATATTTAACTTATCATTTCGGATGATTAGTCCATTGACGAGTCCAATGTCATCGTTGATGCTGATTATCATGTACTCTGCCCATATTGCCATACTCGTGTCAAAGTAGGTAAGGTTGGACTGCCCAACTGGGAAAAAAAACACAAGGGAAGCAAGAAGTGTGCTGAAAATCTCAAGAAATGGAATGAAGCCGAGGTCATAAAAAAAACTCAGTCAAAAGCAGCTAGTTTCTTTACACGAAAGGTTGCCCATGTTCCACCTACGGTATTCGCACCTCCGCCCATTCATTCTACCTCATTGCTATCAGAGAGCCTTGATCAATCTACTCCTGGCCCTGTATGCCCTGAAGCTGTACGTCTTCTCCGCGCATTTCGGGAGAAGATCCTTGCCCTTCCAGATACTATCAAAGTTGCCGACAATGACCATCCGCTCAGAGCATTTTCTGGTGATCCCACAGGGTGTGTAGGAAGTGATGAGGATGCATGGGAGAAATGGGATGGCCCATTAAATTCCCTGCTGCAAAAAACACCTGACAAGTTACAAGAACTTGTCCGAAGAGGCGAAAATGGTTTGATAGGACTTCACCGATTTCTTGACTATCTGGTCGTCCATCACAGCATAAAAGGGGTCCTGCTGGAACGGAAACTGACAAGATTGATGAGCTGCATTGATAAATGGTCCGTTATGACTTTTCAATGACGATAAACATGAGACTTACGGACAGACAGTCTCCAGCCAATTTCCTCACAATCAGATATCAATACATCCAACACAAATACTCTACCAACTGTCAATATTCCTTGCGTTTCTATAGTGATCGATGTTGATGCGCTACCGGACCAGATCAGCATGTCCAACCAGAAAATCGCATGTCAAGGCGTGAAACTACGATTCCCTCCTGGACATTCTCCTCACACTAGCTATCCCTTTGGAATACATGACACACTTAATGATCCATGGAACTATACAGTTAAATCAGGAAACATGGTTCTGTGGGCGCGAGGATGTTTAGGTCATCCCAATCCTAACATGCCAGAAAATCGATGCATACCATGCGACTTACTACAAGAGGACCCCATTCTTCGTGGTATCATGCACAGAATCAATGCTGGTGTACATGAGAACAGTCATCTGGTTTACCATGGTGTTGGTGGCTTGGTGAAGATCATCCGTCAAAAAACTGGTCAAATTAAAGCATTGCGACTAAAGAGGCTGAACGACGCACACAAGCTGGTGGGGAAAGCAGCAGCACTCGAGGATCACAAACAATTTATCATGGCAATTGGAAGCGGAAAGGTGGAGAGAGTTGACCGTCTCGTAAAGATCAACATTAAAAGAAAAGGTGGAATTCGAGCCTTACTCACCATGCTTGACCGGGCTGCACGGCAGATATACCATCCCAAAAGCTATACTGAGGAAGATTACTTGCGTGGTCTCCTCTTCTGGCGTCTAGGTGGTGATCGAGTTGTAGGTATTGCAAATCGTGCATTAAATCTCCCATCACGGAAAACCCTCAGTCGGTACTCTATTATCCCTTCTATCCTGGTCTCTCCGTCCTACCCAACAGCCAGAGAGCTAGAGACAAATATTCTCAGCTGCTTCGAACCACTTTCTGAGCAGCTGAACACGCACCATGTGGTCCATCAAGTCTTGATGCTTGATGAACTCAAGGTAGAAGAACGGCCACGTTATGATCTTGCAACCAATAAGATTATTGGAATATGTCGAGAGCATGGCAAGAAAACAAGTTTGGAGTATAATTCAGAGGAGGAAGTTGAGCTCTTGCTGGATGCTGTGAGGAAGAACGACGTACATCTTGCCATGGAGGTAAGAATATCACATGTTTAGAAAACATTCTCACATAACCAAATCAGGCAACTGTGGGCGCAATTGGTGTTCTTTCAGAACATACACGTTTGTATGGTGGACGCCCCTTTCTTGTGTCTGGATCATGCAAGCGGGAAACTGGAGCTGAACATGAAAACTTGATTGAGATGGCTTATAGTGCCAGCAAGAAAACAAAACTTCGAACCATCAGTATTGCATCTGACGGAGAATCACGACGTGGAGAGGCACTTATCCGTCTCACATTCAAAGGCTTATTGAAATCCGAATCCCCCATATTTGACCTTCTCTCTCCATTGCCACTAATGAACCTTGAAGTCGGAGAAGATGATCTAACAGCAGACAAAGACACAAAACATATCATCAAACGCCTCCGCAATCTTAGTCTCCGAGACAAGGGAATCGTGGTCCATGATGTCCACATCAAACCTGCTGTTACAAGCATTCATATGCGGTCGAACAGGATTTCTGTGGAACGAGCAAGCTACCTGCTCAATCCGAATGATAAGCAGGATGTTAAACTGGCATATGAACTCCTCCATGAAATCTGGTCACTGCCCCTTGCATCCCCCCAAAAATCACCTGGCTTTCAAAATACTCGGAAATCATTCCAGACTCTTGGCACATTCTTCAAACATATCATCAATCCATATATTTGTGTTGACCTCTCGCTTCATGAACAACTCGTCCATCTCAGTGCTACTGCTCACCTCCTCATTCCACTCTTTGTTCAGAGCAAGACACGCCTCATGCCCACCCAACTCTATGTCGACATCATGATAATGATCAAGAATGTGTATTTTTGTGTTGCCAAGACAAAGATTGATGATCCTGAAGGACGTTTCTGGATTATACAACTTGGCACCGACCGTCTAGAGATTCTCTTTGGAATTCTACGCACTATGGTTGGAAATGATGCAAATGTCGATAATTTCCAACTTGGCTCACGGCTTGCAGGCACAACGGAGGTATCAATAATCCTTGCAATTCATCCAGAGTGGGATCGTGCTCCTCGTCGCCTCAAACTTCCAGTTGTTGATAAGAATGGAGTCTTAATCCATAATCATGTCGATCATCTAGGCCCTGCTTCATGGCGTGGTGATACCCGAGTCAGCAGCATTAATCTACAAACATGTTGGAAGCTCGGTCGACAGCAGATTGAGAAGGATTTCCCAAGTTTATGCCCATTCCTTGAGTCCGAGGCATGCATTGATATATTTTCTCCCTTCGGAAAAGACCTCATAAAGGCTCCACGTGAACTTGATGACATTGATGACACACTGGACGATTTTGTTGACGCTGGAAACACATTGCCTCCTGGGCCAGAACTTGAAGATGCAGCATCCGAATGGGACATGGAAAATATCAAACATACTCCCTATTTCGAACTCGACGGTGAAAAGGTTCACAAGGCCAGATTCCTAAATCAAGCTTTCACCCACTTTCGCAAAACGGGTTCAACGGATCGTCTCAAACGCGTTGCAAATGAGTCACGCTACTGCGTCAAAGAAGACATACCAGGTATTATTGAACACGACAAAGAGACGACTGGTACGTCTATACAGATTGACCACCCAATTGCTACTCTTGTTCGGTGTGAAGATCATTACTTTACCTGCATTGGCGAGGTCATCGACATTACATTCGATGGCCAACATCTTGACAATATCAAATTGGAATACCTCAGTGAACCGTCGGTTTTCATTACCTATCAAATCCTCAACATTGTTCCTGCAACGATTGAAGATGACCCGGACAAGAAGCACGACTGGCGGTGGAAGTGTGGACGGGGTTCTTCACATAAAGTTGCTGGACAGTTGGTCATGGCCATTAACCCCTCGATATCCACTCGTAACGTCGGCGAGCCATCTTACCTCTTCGAGAGCAATGTACTGATGGCAATGGGGATGACTATTCTTGAACGGCTTAGCAACCACACCATTGCAGTACCCGAAATCAAGAGGTCTCCAACTTTTCCCTACTGTGAGCCGGGAGGTAAGGTGTTCACATAATTGCCGACTGATACAAACTAAAATTACTCTTAGGCAAAGCATGTTTTCTATGCGAAGATGAGCTTACCGAACAAAAGGCCTTGTCATTGCACCGATGTACTATCTGCAGCCCTGCAGTCACCCTTCCAAAATCAGCACAACGTGTCCTCGAACATATGGCAGCACATATCCTTTTCGATCCCAAGATTCCTCGAAGCAGTGAGCCGTGTGGATTGTGCTTACGACCTGCACCGTTGTGTGCATATTACCTTAGGCGGGGTAAAGGTGCTGGGGCAAGCAGTCAAGTTGACTATAAAAAATCTCAGTGCGCAAACAAACTTACATTTTCATACACTATTGCTGCCCAGTCATCGTCAACGAGTCCTGCATCTAACGTTCCGATACGTTGCCCTGTCTGCCCACTGGCAGCCCCTGCTATATGGCGTTACAATCTGCTAGATCATCTTCGTAACCATCATCCAACTATCCCAGTCACGCAGTACCAATCGATTGCGGCAATAAGTGATGCTGAGAAGCATGCACTCAAACTTGTCTGGAAGAAAAGACACGTAGAAAAGAAATCGCGAAGATCTGGAAAGGAAAAGACATCACCATTGATAATTTCGGAAGCTCACAGCTCGCGTCTGACCCTTTCGTAGGTTACATGTTCATATTTCCCATTACCAAACTAATACTCTCATCAAGTGTCAATAATGATAGTGTGGACGATGACAACGGACTCCATGACGAGTATGAAAAAGACGGTGTACATGGAGATGATCGAGGGGAGGACAGTAGCATTTTCCCGGATAACAGTGACAATGAAGACGATATGGATATGTATGGAGAGGAATATGGGGAAGAGGATGACGAGGCAGATATTGAAGAGGCGGACAGAGGAAGTATTGAAGGCGACGAAGTATTCGATGGTGCCGGAGGACATGGTGAGGAATCTGGGTTGGAACAGGAAGAGAACCTAGGTGTCAATACCAACGCACCATTGTTCCATGCGACGAGGCCACCCACACCCACTATGGACGCTCAGACCCAGTTTGACCCTCCCAAACAGCTCAATAGTACCCCGACCGCACAGGAACCGCCACAACTCGTGTCATCCTCGACTGCTGAACCTCATCTGGATGAAGTTCAAACAAGTAATGATTTCAGTATCGAAGGGCCAAGAACACGGATTGGCCGCAAGAGGAAGACTAAGGACTTACAATCTATCTTGGGGGAATGTGTTTGCGGCCTTATAGTCTCCGATGTTGAGAGGAATGACGCGATAGAGTGTAAACGTGCCGGCTGTGAAACACAATGGGTAAGGGTCTCTGTAAAATGTCCAGATGATTTACTCACCTTCAGTACACATGAAGTACCATCTTCATTGCATTGGATTGGAACGAAGGGTGAACGGATGGGTCTGTGAAGCGTGCGAGGCGAACAAGCGTAGTGGTGGAGTGAAACGACGTCGAGAATGATTTGAGTCCGGTAACCGGATTCCCGAATGATCCGATTGCCTTATATGGAATATTAGTCAGCAGTTAGTTAGTTAGTTCAGCTCACCAGCCGTTAAAAAAAAAACCGACCCTATATGTTTAATTTTTTTTTTGACCCCCCCTTGTTTCGTCGTTGGTTGTCAGTGCTGGTTGCGTCCAGCGTTATGGGCTCATGGGTGATTTGGGGACCCTCGTTTGAAGGTACGTACCCCCTTGCCTACAGTTTTTGGCACTTCGACTTACAGTTTTCAGTCGGTCTTATACTTTTTTGGTACGTTTTTATTTACTGCCTGTCTCTTTTTATGAGACAGGCGTATCAACGTACTAAAGATGAGGATTTGAGACTTACAAGTAGATGGATTCAGTTTGTAGTTCGGTAGTCGTTATCACCAGCTGGCAGCTGCGCGCGAATACTTGACAATTGAAATCACACGAATATTCCCTGCATTCTTCTGTCATGATTTCATTCGGACCGTAGACGATCAAACTTTCCAGACTTCAAAGCTTCAATTGGCGTCTCGACTCGAATCGGTGACTTCTTTCATCTCGTGTGGCTGAGATGACGCCGCCTAACGCCTACTGACAAGATACTTGCAATGATTCAATTCGGTCCTGGATAATCCGTCAGGTAGCAAAAAAGTACTGAGTAAGTGGCTCAGAGTAAATATTTGTCGCATATTGCCCTGGGCCGTAGGCTGGAATTTACGATCACAAGGCTTCACTGGGTGTCGTTCTGACATTAGACTAGACTGTCTTTTTCATGTTCTCCGGGGAGCGAGGTTAATAAATATCCGTGACATCATATTGCGATCGACGCTAGCGAGGAAAATATACCCCATCGAAACTCTTGCTGAAACGAGATTGATATAGATACAGATGCGAGAGGATGTGTAGATGGTGATAAATTTGCAAGTACCCGGTATGTAAGTGATGTCGAGACAATAGAAATCATTGGCAACCATGTGCTCCATTTAAGTGGTCATTCGTCGTGCCGTTGGAGAAAGCCGGCACACTCATTGGGTCATGTGTCCCCGGCACATCCATACTAGGGTTCGCCTTGAAGAAGGAGTTGGGCTTGAGCGTGACGCTCAATTGCTCGACCGGCATGCTGCGAGTACCAGAATCAGTATCTTAGACATGCTGAAAGGAGGTCCTACGTACACAGGCCAGTCTTCGGGTCTCGGGATATGTGTGGTACCTATTCACCAATCATAGTAAGGATCGCTTTAAGATCACAAATAGACAGGGAAGAACGAACCAACTGTCAAATATACCAAGATATCCTCGTTCTCGACTTTCTGCTTGCCCTCAACCCATTTGGCGAGCGAATCCTCAGGCTCCGCCTTCGTTTGCGGGACGTATTTACCAGAAGGCCACATCCTACTACCCTTTGGCCCTTCAACATCGCGACAGACCCAGAATGGGTTGGCCACGAACGCGGCACGCTTCGCAGCCCAGCTATCAGGGCGACCCATCATCGGCGTCACACCGCCCTTCATGCCGATGATGTAGCCAACGTTTTTCCCACTACCGTGATGCTTTCTGGCACTGTTAATGATTTTCCAGCGGCGTTCCTTTGTCCAGTCGAATTGGCGACCAGTTTCGGTTGCGAGGACTGTGTCCTTGGAGAGGAAGGCGTTGCCGGCAAAGTTGGCAGCGGAGCCAGTGGGAGCGTCGGGGAGAGGGATGATGTCGGATTCGACGACAGAATTGGAGAGACCGTCGATCATGGGGTCAATGCGGACTGAGAAGAGGTGCTGGTGGTTCTGCGCGTTGATGCCGGGTGCGACGAGGGTGCCATAGGGACTAGGTTCGTCCTTGTCAGCGACATAGACGTTCAAGATACCGGTGAGACGGATCTCAAACTCGATGCTTCCGTCCTGGTAGAAGTGGTAGTTCCAGATGTACTCTGTGAGGTAAAGTATATCAGAAGAGGAGGGAAAGGTTTCTGAAGAAGATACCATAGTTAGCCAATGTGCAAACCATGCTGACGACTAGCCTGCGACGACGGACAGTTCGGGAGCGGCCATTAGGGCGGTAATCGGTATGCTTCCACAAAACACCAGTATCCTCTTCGTGGATGCAGATGACATTCTTGATGATGGTAGCACTTCCGTTGTGGTTGACATACGCACCAGGCTATGACGGCAATCAGCTCGAAGGAGGATTATTGAGATGCACTTGACTGACGAGATAGTGAATTTGGCCGAGGCAGTCACACCCAAGGGAAAGTTCATTAGCCATAGTTCCCATGCCGTATTCGCCGCTGCAACGTACATTGAATTAAAGGTAACTTCAAGTGTTGAACTTGGAGGTAACGTACGAATCGAACGCGAATTTTCTAGGATGTGGGTGCTCGGGCGCACCGTAAGGAACAACCATCTCGGCCAATGAGAGGCGGTAGATAATCGGGCGTATCTCGCCATGGTCGTTGTAAGTGATAGTGGATATTGCGACCCCCTCCCTCTGAGTGAACGCTGTTGGGTATATTTGTCAGTGACGAAGGTCCGATTCGGGCAGGGAATGATCGCATACAGACATGCATCTTCCAGTTCTGCCATTCCAGCTCATGACCGTTCATCTTGAAAGAGACACCCTCAGGCTGAACGATGTGAAGAGGCTTGACGTCATCGCGAAGCTCGAAATTCTCAGAATCCTCGGCCATCAAGTCAGTCAGGAAGTTCTGTGCAGCAAAAGGGGGATGGATACGCTCGCGGCCGGATTGAGTTAATGCCTCATCAGCATTTGAGAGCTCAGGGGGAACTGTGGAAGGGGCAGACAGAGTTGGACCGTTGGGAGTTTTCCTGTATGTCGGCGGGAAGTCTAAGAGACAATTAGATGCCGCAGTGTAAGAATAGGTAAGTGACGCACCAATGTGGATGACTTCCTCCGCGTTGGCATCAAGGACGGGAATGAAGTCCTAGGACACGGTGAGCATTGTTTTTTCGCTGCCGAATTAGATAAACTTTCCAGAGGGTGAGCATAGAGATTGTCGTGTTCAGAGAACCTGGCGAAAGCCAGAGCCTGTTGAATTCTGCGTTGCTCGGGGAAACGCTCATCGTAGCCGATTGACCACCCATCGCAAAATATTTGATGGGGAGCAACGCCTGCAGAGACAGATGGTAAGCAAAATGTACATACATGTATGGCGAGACTCACCAACGTCTGCGGCCAATTTCTGAACCACTGGATCATTCTTCACAACTTCCTCAGCTGCAATGAGTTCCTCAACAGATAATTGCGCATGCAGGCCCTCGGATAACTTTTCAAAGGTGTCGACCTGCCATTTCAGATTGCGATAGGACAAGATGGTATTATATGAGTTTCTACGCGGCACCGGGCGTTAAAGACAGAGGGTGTTGTGTGTAAGATTTGGAAAATTTACCCAGTGGCAACGTCCAGAAACTGCAATGGTCAAATAAGAAATGATTGGAATCCCGTCAGCATCGAATCATTCAAACGAGGCACGCACATCAGATTCTGCTTGACGTATGATAGGCGTTGTTGCGGCAGCAAGTTTGGCGCCGGGGCTCGTGGGGATGCCCAGGTGGGTAAGAACAACCTTCTTCGGCGGAGGTAAAAGATACAAAGTGATGAACTTTATCGCTTTAACATCGGTCTTTTCTGCGACAAATTGGCGAATGGCAAGAGACGCTGCGGCGATCTGGAGTGACAATGTAAATCAGTAAGTGACTGCTCTATGATGTAACAAAAGTATGCACCTCGTCGGGGGTCAAAGGATCTAACGGATGTTTGAAAGCGATGGGCGTCTCCTTAGAGGAGGATTGGACAGTGGTGGCAGTACTAGCGACAGGAACAGGAGACATGTGGGCTCGGCTAAGTATTGAGCCCAGAGGAGGTGCTACTGTAAGTACTTATATATATCTAGGCAGGCTAAGCGCTTAAGCAGTCATCAAGTCACCAGATACCAGTTTAACGTTATATGGTCCTGGCGATCGGAAGCCTGCAACGCGGATCAGGTGACGAACTTGAACAACGATCTTTACCTCGGTGTCAAATTGAGCCGTCCGGCTGGAGTCTGCGCACATAGCTCTGCGGTCTCGTGAGCAAAGTACGGATATAAGGATGAAGCATCTATGAAGTGGTACGCCATCATCGGTAAAGAACATGTATATATAGCCAACTCAACGAGATGATCTTATCAGGACCCGTGCCAAAACTTCACCGATACTTATACGTCTGCAGACCCCAGCTGAAGTTGTTGGGAAAGAGAAGCCGATCCGAGAAGTACCCGGGAGAGTCCGTGGACCGAGGTAGCGTCATACGTACATTTCTCCTGCCCTCATGCTGCAATCTGATTTCATTCCAGTCAACGTTCGTGCTCATTATGGAGCTGCAAGATCGGCGTACTTATGGTCATTTTCATCCACAAGTTCGACTTGTCATTGTTGCGGCATGCGCAAATGCTAACTAGCTGCAAAAGGGCTCAGACTTCAGTTGACTCCGACACG